>MDJU01000351.1:0-33115 GCA_001721665.1 Trichoderma pleuroti
GCTGCCAAGATATATATCGAGACTCACTTTAACGAGCTCTGTGGTGAATCACAGCGCCGCTTGATCAGATGCCAGGAATTTGCAGAGCGGCAATTCAAAGAAGGTCTTTTTTATGGCCCGAATATCGTGGGTGTTTGGAAAATCAACTCCATGGGTCTATTGCCGTATGTTGAATTCCCTTCTATAGCAGAAATATAGCCTTAATCACCATTTACTAACTTGACACGAGGACGACACGATCTGACTGGTTGATGTGGGAAAATCTAAGAGAACCTGTGGAACACGCAATCCTAGCTCTTTAAACAAGAGAAACAATCAAAAATTAATAGTATAGTAATGACGACTTTCTCGAGTACATTATGCTATGGACGCATCAGCTGTCCAGATACCAACGCCGCTGCCATGCAGATTCCCAATGCGATGCACCGCTATTCTCGAACCAGGTGTATATATGAGGAGAAAAAACAATTAGAGAAAAAAAGAAGAGAAAAAAAAAATCGTGTCATCATTAAGGACATTGTCACCTTATCTTGCCCCTGTGACCCTCGACTCTGCTTGCTCACTGTCACTGCTGCTGTTTTTCCTCCTTAGCTTTTCAGCCCTCCATCGAGGGCCTCGCTTCTCAATGAGTCTAAGCCAGGGCAGGCATGCTACCATGAGCAGTGCTAGAAACGTAAAGCACCAGCCTCGGCCCATGGCATCAATCATGTAATCCACAACGGCAGTGGCCCCCGCTCCAAACAAGCAGCGGACGAGGTTGTTGGCCGCTGCAGCCGTAGCCGGTGAGCCAGGATATAAATCAACAATGAGGGTGTTGAGAATGCTAAAGGTGCTTGGGACGAGCATGCCGACGAGGAATACAAGGACGAGGGGCACGGCCACGCTCGTCTCCGCCTGCAACGCCCAGCCATAGCCAATGACGGCAGCGGCGCCTGCTAGCAATGAAGGATAGATGGGTTGGATGCGTGCGGATTCTATGGGAAAGTCGCCGATTTCGTTTCTCCGCCCGTGGCTCGGGTCGACGCCCAGCTTCTTTGCGATGCGGCGGTAGTTCCAGTCCACGACGTATCCCTGCAGGACAACCGTCAAGCAGCACCCGAGGCCGTACGGCAAAAAGCACAGCCCGACCTCGAGTTCGTTGTAGTGGTAGATTTCGGTAAACAGCGGCGACAACGTGGCCGCCACGAGGATGAAGTTGCAGTAGATGATGGCGGCAATGAGCAGGATCTGGCTCATCTGCTTGTCAAAGGTAATGAGCAACGTGCCCCAGGGATTGGGGAACCGCATCTTTCTCTTGGGTCCGGGTTCTCGCTGCTCGCCTGATTTCCTCCTCTTTAGAAATTCAACCAGGGTCATGTTCCATGATTGGGGCGGGATGGAACCGTTTCCGACAACGTTTCGACACATTTCGGGAACCGTGGCAACCCATGGGACCAGCCACACGGTGACGAAGATGGCGCAGAACCAGAAAATGGACGGCCATCCAAGGTATTGGCTCAACAACCCCCCAATCACCGGCCCAATCGCCGGCCCAATGTTGATTCCAACACTGACAAAGCCCATGTACTTGCCCCTCTCCGCGGTGGGCGTAATGTCTGCAACCACGGCGTACGAAAGAGCAAGGGTCCCGCTGCTTCCTGCGGACTGGAGGCATCGTAATACGAGGAGCGCGGCGTAGTCGCGTTGCAGGGCGAGGCCGATGTTGGCAAACAGGTAGATGATAAAGGCCACGATAAAAGCGGGCCGACGGCCGGCCATGTCGCCAAAGTCACCAAAAATGGTTGGCGCAATGCCCTGGAAGATCATGTAGGAAGTCAGGGTGAAGTTGATGAGCGAAATCGAGACGTTGAGCTCTTCGGCCAGGGCATCCAGTGCCGGAAAGTAGATGTGGGCGGTCATGGGAGAGACCACGCTGGCCACGGTTGCCATGATGGTGATCCATATCTTCATGCGGCGAGAAAAGATGCTGTAGGGCTCGTGGGTTGCGTGTGCGGTCCCCAGCTCGACATCGTTGAACATGCCTTCTCCCTGGGTTTGACATGTTGTTGGTCGCTCTGCGTTGCCTTCATCTTGGAGCTTAGCAGGCGGATTCCGGACAAGCTTCTGATCCCCGAGCGGTTCAATGTCAGATTCGCCTTCCACCGGTGAGGTGCTCTCGCATGTCTCCTTGTCGACCGGCTGTGTCGTTTCATCTTGCTTCATGGCGACGCATTCGCGTTGGCCACGATTTCAACTGGGCAAGATGGACGAGGCGGCGGCGAGATGGGATGATGAAGGATCGAAAAGGGAGACAAGGTGGAGGAGAGTGAGGAGATGCTTTCAGCTTCAGATCGGTAGGGTAGCAGCGGAGACACTTTGCTGTGGACGATCGAACTTCGGTTTCCCCACAGATTCGGTCGATGCCCGTTATCTGCCCCCGAAAAGCCGGTGTCTCCCTCGGCTCTCGTCTGATCCAGGGCCGCAGAGACTCTTGGCTCGAATCGGGTCTGAATGTTTGCGTCAGGGATTCACACGCCCTGCATTGCAGATACGACGACAAAGGTAAGCAGAAGCCAGCCTCAAGCTTTCCGGGGAACCATGGCAATCGACTGCCGAGCGAGGATGCCGTCGTCCAGGTCGCTTGATACTACTAAACGGAAGGCAGGATTTAGTCTTTTTGCTCAATACACACACAAGACGTGTAGGGCCCGGGAATAATCAATAAGGGAGAAGGCGAAGAGGGAGAAGAAAGAAAAAAAAAATTCCCCTGCCATTAGCATCGCGCCGGCACGCCCGTTCCTCCTCGGTCGACGTCCGAACGAAAAAGAAAAAAAAAACCCATGATGTATCCCATCCGCGAATCACAGAGTTGGGTAGCCGTTAGCTCCCGCCCACACGCAACTCAATGTTGCTTTGGCATTAGCGTCGATATTCTCCGGTGGCGCATCGTGGTTTGGCACAGCCAACATTGAATAGTTTTCAAATGAAGTGGGAATGTTGGACCGGGTTGAGTGCCATGAAGAGACTCGACTCAGTGGTCGCCCGTCTGCCTCCATCCTATGATTTTGCTTCTAGTAGCAGAACCCATCAAGTCTGCTCCGAGAAACACGGGGCAATACTCGGCAGTCAGAGCTGTTTGCAAGTTTTTGGAATTGCGTCGCTGATAAGCTGCTTCTGGCTCAGCGCTTTGCGAAGCCGCCAAGGCATCAGGGGAGGAACATCTTGATTAGGAAATGTACAAGACGCGATTCCGCAGCCACCCCCTGCTTTCGCATTGACACATCACGAGCAACTCATAGAAAACAGTCCCTCGAGGCCGCATGTGAGATTTTGAGCGGACGCGGTCAGTGGCCGATGTTGGTCGGGCATTTTTGCTCAGCACTTGCCGCCATATGGCGACTCCATGAATCGTAAAGCGACAGGTTGATGTCGAATCTCGACGGGAATAATCCAGGCCATGGATTTCTGTGGATCCTTTTTCCCATTAATCAAAGAAACTAACAATATTGGGCGAGAGCCATTCAGCCGTAGGTTGTACGAAATCTGCAAATGAATCGTCAAGTTCGGTTGTGCTACGACGAGTGGATTCAAAGATGACTAAGCATTTAGTTGCGCCCAAGCTTACACCATACGTAGCTCCAAATTCAACCATCTATCTGGATGACGTCCAGATGCGACGGCTTGGGCGACGGCTCTCTCAAGCGCGATTGAACATTGCCAGATAACCATCCACGGCATGGAAGGACCAAGTTTACAGATACCAACAGCAGCAGCTGTGGACATCACAGCGCAGTTTAACCAACTGCTTCAGCAGCACCAGGCGCCGCCGGTTGTGAACAAGGTCTCGCTGGACGATATTGATGGCTTCCTCAAAGAAGCATACCGAATTGTGAGTCTCGTCAATGCGAGCAAAAGCGGGTGGAATTTCAAGAGTCCCTTCTAACTGCTTCCGCATCCAGAACTTACACATAACAAGCCTACACCAGCAGCTTCAAGATGTACGACAAGCCTATCTCTCGACGGCGCAACCCCGCCGAGCACAGGCTCGATTTGCCCAGAACCAGCCGCGAATATTATCCGATCGAGAGCGAGAAGAGGTCGATGCCAATGCAAAGCAGATGATACGAGAGCTGAATGCCAGCATACGATCGCTAGACGAGGCGGAACAGCTTCGCCGAGAGACCGAATCAGCCATTATCCGCAAAAAGTACACAAAGGGGCTGGGCGCTCTCGGCTCGTGGGCGTCCGGTGGCATGACCAGCAGCAAGTCGGCAGAACATGCCGCGGCCGAAGGGCAAGCCCTGCAGCTGGGAGGCTGTCGAGACGGCGTGCTGTGGTTTCTGCGACAGCGGCTGGAGCTATGCTGTCGAACGCAGCAAGACATGATGGAGACGCGGTTGCGGAGAGAGTTGGAAAAGAGCCGTAGCATGCTGCCGGTGGGGGACCTTGCAGAATTCGTCCCGGCCACGCACAGATTCCACCAGCAGCAGCCGTCGGGCGACGCCTTCTATTCTGGGGCGGATGAGTCCTCTGTTCCAGTTACAGAGGGTTTAACAGCCGAACAGCTTCAGCTGTTTGAAGAGGGCAACCAAAATATGATGGAGCACTACGAAAGCACATTGGACAAAGTGAGGTAGGTCAACAACACTTGCTTGGGCTTTGTCTACCCCTCAGGCGCTTGTTTGGAATTACTGACATACATCCGTCACAGAACCGCCGAGAGGTCCTGGTTGGAGGCCATGTCTGGCGAGTTGGACTTGGTGATCTGCCGGGTATTCGGGTGCCGTGATTGAGGCTCGGTCGTTTTGCGTCGGCGCCGCGATCCGATGGATGTTGCAAAAGGCTGGAATGGCCCGTCGCTGTCGATGCTTTTTGGTGTCACTGCTGTTCTGTCCGAAAGCACCTAGCACAGGCTACCTATGTACCCAAGGTACCTTAGTACATTAGTACCTATAGGCTGCTTCGCAGTGGGTCGCCAAGCCCCTCAGCGCCTGTAATTACTAGCTGTAGCAGCTGCGGCCCAGCTTATCGATAGCCCCGGCCGCCCCAATGCATGGCCCATTCAGACAGAGCCTCTGCCTGCATAATGTACCGACCCTGCCGGCGCGCGCTTCCTCCTTTTCCCTTCCAATTCCCATCACGGCCTTTGCGACCTCTGAGCCGCACAAGAGAGCGAGATTCCTCTTGTCGCGCCCGCTGAACCGCCCCCGAAGCCTCTCAGGCCCCTCGACCTCCAATTCCCCCCCCGGAGCCCCGCGATCCGCGACTCCTCGGACGACCCTGCGGCGAGCCGAAGCGGCAGCAACAACGATAACGGGCGCGTGTCGGCGATTGGTCAGCTCGCCTCGCCTTGTCTGCGATAACCCGTTGACGACATAGCACGAGTGCATGCGACGGTGTGAAATTCGCCGATACCCTCGACGGCCGGGCCTCTGCACACATTTGGTGACATTCGTCTCGTCTGATTTGAGCAGTGCGTTAGTGGTTGGTGTGAGTGCGAGCGTGCATTCCACACGCCACCTAGTTTCACAATTAGGCGGTTTAGCCAGCACATCGACAAGGCTCTATCGGACGGAGGCTGTAGCTAGGGGGAAATCTGCCCGCCTACAGGACAGCGCTGCTGCTGCTGCTGCTGTGTGTTTGGAGCTTTCCAGGTCATCAAGGGGTGGCCAACGGCGCGTGACGACGCTCGGTTACGGAGCAACTATCCAACATCAGACCAGACCAGACCAGACCAGACCAGACCAGACCAGGCTGCGTTGCATCGATTCTGCGGGGGAGGAGGAAGTCATTGTGATTAGCTGTCGACCATGTCCAACACCGCTGGTGGAGGGGATTCCAAGCTGTTCGCTCGGGTAAGCACGCTTTTATTTCGTCTCTTTTCCGACTCTGCTCGACGTGGCATCCACGAGTGCCCATCTCCTTCATCTGCCTCTCCCCTACCATCTGTCGATTTTTCTTGTCCGCAGCCTTGTGCGCATCGTTACTGCTTCGCCGCCTGTATTTGCCCTCTTCATATTTGCATCGTTGCAGGGCGACGGCGACGGCGACGGCGACGACCGAGACCGCGATAGCTGCGGTGTGCCCAATCTCTCGGCGTCTGCCCCAACCATGACATACCTTGTTGCGCAACTGCGCAGGCTGACGACATGATGGCTCTACCCCTCGGCTTCGTATACATGCCGACTGTTTCGCTCAATAAACTAAGATCGTCACAGGGCAAAGTCGCCGAGCTGCGCCTCGAGCTGAACAGCGGCGGAAAAAAGGATAAGGGCTATGCGACCAAGAAGATTGCGCTCAAGCGCATTGTCGCAAACATGACCATGAGCAACAACGACATGGTTGCGCTGTTTCCCGACATTATCCAGTGTATGCACATCTCGAGCTTGGAGATTAAGAAAATGTATGGTCCCGCTCAGATCTCTACTCGTAGCATCCAGACATCACAAACGATGCTAATACTCGTGCCGATAGGTGCTTTCTATACTTGGTCAACTATGCGCGAGTTCGGCCAGAGATTGCGGTCAACGCGATTCCGATATTGGAACATGTGAGTCCAACAAGAAGCGCAACAGCCATCATGCATCTGGACACGCATCAGCAAGCTAACGGATGAAACCAGGACATGGAAGATTCCAATCCCCTGGTGCGAGCGCTGGCTCTGCGGACCATGTCGTATATCCACGTGCGCGAGTTCGTCGCCGCCACGGTTCCTCTGGTCAAGCACATGTTGAGAGACCCGGATCCATACGTGCGAAAGACGGCTGCCTTCTGCGTCGCAAAGCTCTACGACCACGACAGGCACATGGTGGAGCAGTCAGACCTCATCGATCGACTCAACTCCCTGCTCAGGGACGACCAACCCCACGGTTGTTGCCAGTGCCCTGGCTGGCTTGATGGACATTTGGGAGAGGAGCGATGCCATCAAGCTCACCATCGACTACACCAATGCCTCCAAAATGGTTGCTATCCTGGCAGACTGTTCCGAGTAAGTCCATCTGTATCTCCATCTGTGATGGGTATTTTATAAAAGCATAGCTAACCACCCGCCAAGATGGGGTCAGACATACATCCTGGAGGCGCTCATGTCCTATGTCCCTCAGGAGTCAGGAGAAGCATCACTTCTGGCTGAGCGAATAGCTCCTCGACTCTCTCACTCCAACTCATCAGTCGTTCTTACCTGCATCCGAGTCATTTTATACCTGATGAACTACATCGCGGACCAGAAGCAGATTTCGGCACTCTGCAAGAAACTCTCTCCACCTCTGGTGACTCTGTTAGCCAAAGGTCCCGAAGTGCAGTATCTCGCACTTAGAAACGCCCTCCTCATTCTGCAAAGGCGGCCCGAGGTGCTGCGAAACGACATCCGCGTCTTCTTTTGCAAATACAATGATCCAATCTACGTCAAGGTTACCAAGCTGGAGCTCATCTTCATGCTGGCCAATGAGAAGAACATTGATGAGGTCCTCACCGAGCTGAGAGAATACGCCACGGAAATCGACGTCCACTTCGTGCGAAAAGCTGTTCGCGCCATCGGCAAGCTCGCCATCAAGATTGAGCCCGCGGCTCGACGATGCATTGACCTGCTCCTGGAGCTTGTTGCCACCAAGGTCACGTACATTGTCCAGGAAGCCACAGTGGTGATTCGAAACATCTTCCGCAAGTATCCAAACCAATATGAATCCATCATTGGCACTCTATGCGAGCATCTGGACTCACTCGATGAGCCAGAGGCCAAGGCTGCCATGGTTTGGGTCATTGGCCAATACGCAGACCGCATAGAAAACAGCGACGCGTTGCTCGAGGACTTTTTGTACTCGTTCCAGGAAGAGCCTGTAGAGGTCCAGCTGGCGCTTCTTACCGCAACCGTCAAGCTCTTCATCCAACGGCCGACCAAGGGTCAAGAGCTGGTGCCAAAAGTCCTCAAGTGGGCCACCGAGGAAACAGATAACCCTGATTTGCGTGATCGGGCCTACATGTATTGGCGACTGCTGTCGACCGACATGAACTCGGCCAAGAGCATTGTCATGGGAGAGAAGCCCCCAATCACGGCAGAGTCGGAGCGGCTAGAGTCTTCAACCCTGGAGGAAATGTGCCTCAACGTCGGCACCCTCGCAACCGTGTACCTCAAGCCGGTGCAGTCTGTTTTCCGCTCTGCCAGGCCGCGAAAGCTGATTGCTTCTCCGGCACTGCAGAAGCAGTATCTGGCCAACGACATTGAAACCCAAAAGAGCATCAGCATGTTTGGCAACGGCAGTCAGCCCACCAATATCGATCTACGGACGCGCAACGCCGTCCCCTCGGCCGCTGCGCCCGCCGCCAATGGAGGAGGCAACCTTGCGCAGGCGGTGAATGACGCAGACGCCTACTTCTCCAGCATTGGGACGCAGCAGATGGCGGCAATGAGAATAGACGGCGGGGACGATGGGTTCGGCGGAGGAAGCCTCAATGGTACAGGCTATGTTGTCAATGCTCTGGCACCGCAAGCCGTGCTGCAGCCGGCGCATGGCGAGGGAAGCAATGGCGACCTGTTGGTCTTGTAAATGGAACAAGGCGTGGTGGGCTGGTGAAATAAGGGGGCGTGTTCCCTTGAGACGAAGAGATGCCGAATCATGGGATGAACTGATGCTGTTGCTTAGTACAAGGTACTCGTCGTATCTTGGTTCGAGGAGCGTTGTACGATCTGGTTTAGAATGTGGCCTACTTTACCTATTGACTGCAAATAGTTTTGAATGATACTTTTTTTTAGTTGTAGCACCAAGAAACCTCGGCATGAGACGGCGAGTTGTCCAGCAATTCTCTTTGGCAGGTTCGAATTGCAATTCAAGACACCGAGCCACAGCACCATCAGCGTTATTTGACGGGACAAAGGCAGACCACATAGGTTTAGTAGACAGGGTGTTTATTGGTCTCGATATCCCGCCGTTTTCAAATATGCCTCGTGGAGCCAGAACAGCAGCATGACATTCTGTCTGTTGTGGGGGGAAACGAGAGTAAAGGGAACCCTTGTTTATAGAGGGAATTGTCTGTCTCGCAGCCATTTTCTCAAAAGGATTCGGAGGCGGACTTGGCCAACGAGGATAACGACTGTATAGTCTGCAAATGCTCGACGTCTTGCGGCTCGTGTCCAAGTTGATTTCTTCTGTTGAGATGAATCATGGGCAACAGATCAAACAGACACTTCCACCAGGCAGCGCGAGCCCGCCATCTCAGCGTTCGTCTAAGCGAAACAGTGCGCATGATGATTGATATTACAACTCTTCCCCCAAGGTTGGAGGACCATTCTGCCTGCTTATCAACTGGATTCCGCAAGAAAGGGGTTTCGGGTACCACGATTTGGCGTCCGTCTCCGTGTAATCTTTTTGAGCCTCTGTAAACCCGCAACTTTTTTGGTCTTGGAGAAAACTTGTAGAACGGATTCCTCGGAGTCATGGCCATTAGCAACAACTGTCCATTCCTCTAGAGAATCGTAGTCATCTCTCCATAGTCCCCTCCAGATAGTCCATTTTTAAGTAGACGACAGAAATGGCATTTCAAAACGGAATTCGGGCCAAATAAGTTTCAGTGAGGAAAGAATTTCTTGCAGATTGGACATCATTGGGGTTCCGGTAATCCACACAAGGTGCCTCCAGTTGTCGCAGTGTTCATAGCAGCAGATGTTGGAAGAAAGTAGCGATAGCAACAGACAGTAGCAGATAGTAGCGGATAGTAGCAGATGGTAGCAGATGGTAGCAGATGGTAGCAGATGGTAGCAGATAGTATCGATAGTAGTAGATAGTACGTAGGTAATAAATTTGTAGCAGATGGCGTTGCCGAATAATCAGTTGTACCACATCGAGGGCAGAGAAAGTTGGTACAAATCAGGGTCTGCGCAAGTACCGCCTGAGCTCCCACCACTGCCACAAGTCCAGCTGTATTAATGAAGAAGGATCCGGGTCCCGTCGGCAAGGCTCCAGGCCCTACGGTGTATGAGAAGTGTTGAGATTGTTGATGTATGTAGGTCGGTACTCTGTGCAGTCAGGCGGAGATGGTCGACGAGCGAGACTCCAGTTGGGGTCCAGGAGTTTAGAGAAACGTCTTTCATTCTTGACCCAGTGGAACACTGTGATCAAGGTCGCTGCCAGGGCCTGGTAACAACCGGTGTGCCCTGGTGCGTCTTAGATACGATATTTGAGCTTATCCATCTTGCTGTCGTGTTTGTGTCCGACAGATGTTTGCGCGGTGTGTATTCTCCGTCCGCCTTTTCCACTCGCGGTAGTTTCGGGTGCCCAGTTCTGGTCATTGCTTGGAGGGTTGCCGGTCATGTCTGCTAGGATAATGCCTCCCGGTGCGGCGTCCTTCATCCATGGGTGTAGTCTCACGACATCTTTGAGTCATGATTGTTTCGAGCACGCGTGTTGTCCGAACAGTTTCCGGAGCAACCAGAAGTACACCCATGCCATACCATCCTTTGCCTCATTTTTGTGTATGCAGTTACTCGCTATGGCGTTGGTGGTTGTCGAAATAGCAAACTTCATCTTGGGGGGGGGGGGGGGCAGGAGAGCGAGTCCTTCCTTCATGCCCGTTGTCCATTTCGTCACATCGCCCTCGTACGCTTGTTGGAGGTGTCTTTTTGCGTATTTTGTGATGAAATGTGCGTCTTCTTTTGCGTATGTGAAGGTGTTGGACATGGATATGTCGGAGGTTTGGCAACAAGACCAAGTTGCTGAGGAGGTGGATGTACCTATCCAGGTAACCCTAGCGATAGTAGCAATAGTAGCAATAGCAGGAGATAGTTGCGATAGTATGGGATGGTAGCGGTAGAAACAGATGGTACAACTTGGTATGACTTGAGCAGCACCATGTTATCATCGGGTTACAACTCCAGCGAGGGCCATTTTCAATATTCAAACGGTGGCCAGCTTGAATCGGCATCACAATCTTGGGGTGGCAGTTGTCCATCAAAGGCTAATTCAAGCGTATAAGCTCGCCTCATTGCTCCGTCAATTCCCTTTTCTTCGTCAGGGTTCTCAGTCAGGAACTGCTGCACCACCTCTGATGAGGCATCTGTGTCGCAGAATTCGGACATCTCTTTGTTGCTGATTAATGAAGTCAACTTTGTGACATGTTCAAAGATTTTGGCATGTGCATCATCTAGGTCCCCCCCAACGATAGTGTTTATGGATGTGCGCAAGAAATCAGAGTTCATCCTAAGCCTCTTCTTGAGTCATCTCTTCAGACTTTTCCATAGTGGCCGAGAACGCCGTAAATCTGAACCATCGTTCTTCAACCGTTCTTGTCTGGCGCAAATACATTCCAAATCTCTTGCTAATAATGTCATCCGTGGCTGTTGCCTCTGACTTGTTCTTCTGCGGCGTCATCAAACCCGTATTGGAGTCGTTCAGAGGGTTGGGTTGCAACCATTCCAACCACGGGATAGCAGGCTTCCGTGTTTATCCTTCGTCTAACGACTCCAATTGAGGCAATAGATTTTTCATGCTGTCTATGGTGGCACTTTGTATTGGGCCTACTTCCACTGTGACACCCGGAATCGGCTTGTGTCGCTCGACATCGAAATAGCCGAGAAAACTTTCGCGAGTACTTGGCACTCAATTCGAATGGAAGTTAATCCTGGTAGCCGTTCACCGGTACAAGGTCAGATACTGCAGAACGATACTTGGATGCAATCTTCTTGGTTGTATTCTTCAGCAACGCTACGACAGTTGCTGCCATGTCCGTAGGTAATCCGTCGGAGGCGCCGATACACGAAATCTGCTTCACCCCTGGGATCAAGAGTGGGAAATGCAAGAGGCAGCAATGGTTGTGAGTGATTCAAATCGCTGATAGGCGTTGACCGAATGTTGTGCATGCGAATATATCTCTGAGGGCTGGGCTCGGGGGACTTTTAAAGGAGCAACTGTTGAAGAGGAATTTGCTCAGCAGGAGGAGCCTCTCTGTTCTCCAGGAGATCACGAAGTTGATCAAGTTCGGTTTTGGCAGCGATAAGATAGGACACCGCAACACCATCATAATCACCATCCTGTGGAAGATCTTCATCAGTAGCCGTATTCTCTGTAATACCCTCTGGCTGACAGTGGTTGAAGAGTGGATCAGAGATATCGCCGTCTACAGGCAGCCGGCCGAGGCAATCTTGGTCGGTGAGGAGATTTCGATTGTAAGAAGAGAAGCCACTGGCGAATGGCTCCTTGACGAACGCGAAATTGACTACGGAATTGACGCGTCATATGGGACTGATGAGTTTCATTGGTTGGATGAAGGATAATCACACGGCCATGTCGCCAACTTCCTCCGTGACACAGGCAGTGCGTATTCGCAGCTTCCTCTGCCGATGCCAGACTTGGTGTCGGATACCGTCTCGTGTAATTATTTCTGTCGGGTTTTGAGTAGTCGATGTCTTTGTGCCACTCTGTTGGGGCAAACACGGGAATTTGGACCGATTGTGCCAAATTTGTGCCCGCGACAAGATCTGCCGTAGCCTTAGATAATGTTTCGATAGATTTTGGTTTCTCGATGGTGAACGAGAATTAATGCCGCCGATGTTCTCGTGTATGACCATGTCTTCGGTAACCAACTCATCCTGGCTGATGAGCCAGACAAGTCATTCACACTCGATCGGCTGATTGTGACATTGTTGAGCGTCGAAGTTGGCACAAGATCCCATTGGATACATTGTAGCACACTTTCAGCTGTCTGCGTTATCAGTACAGATACCAGTCAAGAGACAGAAGGCTCTCGAGCCTCAGAAAACAACGACTTACCATATCAACAAATTTAGGTCGTCATCTGCGCTCTCTCCATTGTACGCCTTTGCCTTTTAGGCAGCATGTCCCATTCTGCAGGACTTGAATTTCCGCGCGGTGTCCAAGGTCGTTGCATTTTGTCGAGTTTGTCTTGATGCGACTTGCAATCCCGCGGTAGCATGTGGATTGTCCTGTGGCCAACGCTGTAGTCGCTAGCCACTGCATTTCTCAGGTGTGTTCATGTGGTCAAAATATGGACCATACTGGATAATTGTGTTTGACCTTGTCCGAGTACCTGATGAATAGAGCTGACTGAGGTTTAGTAGGTAGAAGTAGAGATGGTGGAGGAAAGAGGTAGTGATGGTAGAGGAAAGTGCCTGAGGAAAGCACCTACCTATAAGGTAGTGGATAGTACATGTACCTAGGTACCTAAATGGCCCAATTTTGGTTTCTACAGCTACATTTCCTTTCAACACGCGACAATGCAGTTAATCAAACCACAACTACGAAGCAATCGATGTCGATGTCAGCGCTGTTCCACGCAAATTGGAATCTGACAGGTTTTGCTGCATCACAAAAGCTAAGCAACGAACGATGTGGACAGTGTGTCCCCTTGTGCCACCAGCGCCCAGAGCTGTCCTGTATTACTTACTCCTCCTCTTGATTTGAAAAATGCTGCGCAGCAAAAGGTCCGTCATATCCGTGCGCATACTGGTCGCTATGATTAGTGTCTCTCCAGGGCGATCCCGGCTGCTGTCGAAGCATCGAAGCCAGTGACGACAATCGGCCAGGGATTCGCTCCATTGTCCGACCCCGCATATCTGACTCGGAGCTCCAGCTCAGCTTCAACTGTTAGTGGGGGGTTTTTTTACCTTCATACTCAGATTCACATTCCCAGCACCTGGAAAGGACGAGGGCCCCTCCAACTCGAAATTTATGGCTCTATCGAGAAGCCTTGGAGGCTCCCCCTCCCTCCGAGCTCCCGGCCAATCAGCTCACCAACAGACACTCTTCGCATGGAACTGATCAACTGGCGTCCCGTCTTCATTCGGACAAAGCACAAACTGACAGCCAGTGGCTGTGCTTGCTTGCGTGCATAATGGCTTCGATCCACTGAGGCCCCAAAGAACGGGGCTAAGCCATGGCTGTCGGCGGCTGTGATACGATGGATGCCGTGCCATGCAGTCCTCCGGCAAACACGCGACATGGCATTTCTGACAGCTCCAAGCCACCCCTCATCGACCCCTTTGTCGAGCATAAACTCTCAACTCTCAACTCTCTCAGCTGCCATTCGTGATTTCAGCCTGCCCTGTAGCTCTTTTTGCATCCTCTGCTCATTCCTTCTTTTCTTAGTGCTGCCTGCAACACACTGCACGGCTGGCCGTCCATAAAGCCGCATCATGGGTCTCTTCGGCAAGGTTGAAGCCTTCTTCGGAGGCGGAGAAGAGGAGGAAAGGCACTCTCATTCGCACTCGGGCTATCAGTGCGATGAGCTTCATCCTGAGGAACACACTGCCAACAGATTCCAGTCCTTTGCAGCCCCCTCATCCGGCAACATCAAGTGGTTCGTCGATGGCTGCTCCTACTTTTGGGCGGTGTCCGAGGCCCTTCAAAGTAAGTTCCTGCCTGCTTCCATGGAGATATCTCATTTGAGTACAACCATCATTAACACCTCTCTACTCAGGGGCGCAGGAGAGCATATATATCCTCGATTGGTGGTTGAGCCCTGAGCTCTACCTACGTCGCCCTCCTTCTCGCAACGAGCAGTATCGCCTTGACGTTATGCTTCAGGCTGCTGCCGAGCGTGGAGTCAAGGTCCATATCATTGTGTACAAGGAAGTCGAGGCAGCTCTCACTCTCGACTCTGCGGTATGTCTTTCACAGCGCCATGCGAAAAGGGCTCTGATGGCTCATTGACGATACGTACAGCACACAAAGCATGCCCTTGAGAAGCTGCACCCCAACATTGGCGTCTTCCGTCATCCTGATCATGCCCCGCAGGATACGACATTGCTTCGGAGATTGGCAACTCGTTCAAGAACTTGACAAACTTTAACTTGGCAACCATGTCCAAGGACACTCTAAAGGCAATCTACGGTGCAGCAGACGATGTTGTTCTCTACTGGGCTCATCACGAAAAGCTCCTTGTTGTCGACCGTAATTTGGTCTTCATGGGTGGTCTTGATATATGTATGGCTTCTTTTTGATTCTCTCCATTTCAAATCGAGTGGCTAACTGTTTCAACTAGGTTTCGGGCGATGGGATACCAATTGTGAGTATTTATACTGTAACCTGGTTAAAGAATTCAGCTGACACAGACGTGCAGCCCATCCAATTGCAGATGCTCACCCCGGAAATGTCGACAACATCATCTTCCCCGGCCAGGACTACAACAACGCCCGAATTTTCGACTTTGCTGATGTTGGAAACTGGGATCAGAATCAGCGTGAGGTTATCCTTTATTTCTAGAGCCATAGTCTCAGGTGCTAATAATATGCATAGTGGATCGAACCAAGAGCTCAAGAATGGGCTGGTCCGATGTCGCCTTGTCCATGAACGGCCCATCGTTTCTGATCTTGTTTCTCACTTTGTTGATAGATGGTATGAGGATCGTCCTCAAACTTCATTAAGCCTCTCTCAGCTAACATAGACAAGGAACTTCATGTATGACGCCAAGTATAACGCAAAGGATCCCGGAAAGTACGTAAGACTTAGCATGCCCGGAAGTTATGGTTCATCGCAGCGGGGATATGAACAAGAGGGATCTGAAGAGCAAGAATACGAAGAGCGAAGAGGTGGCGGCGGCATGCTTAGTCGCTTCACTGATTCCCTCGCTGATGAAATGGGAAATCTTGGTTTTTCAGAAGGCCATCGATCTCATCATTCTCATCGTTCCCATCGTTCCGAAGAATACGATGACGAACGCAGCTACGACCGACGCAGTGGCCGGGGAGGTGCTCGCATTCAGCTTACACGAAGGTATGAGGAAATTATCTGAAAACTAACAAGTCCAACCTCACTAAACTTCATTCTAGCTGCACCAAGTGGTCGTCTGGCCACGCCACAGAGCACTCGATCGCAAATGCTTATGTCAGTGCTATAACGAATGCCAGGCACTTTGTCTACATAGAGAACCAGGTACGTTAAACTTCAGGCATTCAGATGGACTGCTAAGCGTACAACATGAGCTGACGGTCCCATCAAGTTTTTCATCACGGCCACAAGCGACGAGCAGCGCCCCGTATCCAACAAGATTGGAGCGGCCATAGTTGACCGTATCATTCGAGCATATGAAGAAGGTCAGCCGTTCAAGGTGTGGGTAGTGATGCCCTCCGTCCCGGCTTTCGCTGGAGACTTGAAGTCCAAGGAAGCCCTCGGAACCCGAGCCATTATGGAATTCCAGTACAACTCCATCAGCAGGGGCGGACACAGCATTATCCAGAAGCTCGTTGCCGCCGGTATCGAGAACCCTAGGGAGTACATTGGCTTCTACAACCTTCGAAACTACGATCGCATCAACACATCCAGCACTCTACGGCAGGCAGAATCTCGCTCCGGCGTCTCGTATGAGGACGCGCGAAGATATCACGATGACTACGTCAATGAGGAGCGCTACGGCCGAGACGATGAGGAGCGTTATGAGCGAGACCACTACAGCCGAGATGACCGCTACGGCCGAGGTGATGAGGACCGCTATGATCAGGACCGATATGGCAGGGGTGACGAGGACCGTTATGACCGGGACCGCTACAGCCGAGGTGACGAAGACCGCTACGGTCGACGCCATGAGGATTCTTCCAACTACGATAGATATCAACGCCAAGCCCAATCCGTCCCGGATGACACTCTGGATACAGTGAGTGCCGCCTACATGAAGAACGGCCCCAACATTTCCGACATCCCATGGCACGGCGCACCCGAAGACGAGTTCAATGCCTTTGTGAGCGAGCAGCTCTATATCCATACTAAGCTCCTTATTGCCGACGACCGCCTCGTCATCTGCGGCTCCGCCAACCTGAACGACCGCTCCCAGCTGGGAACTCACGACTCCGAGATTGCGGTGGTGGTTGAGGGCCCAACTACTCTTGACTCTTACATGAACGGCGAGCGGTACGCGGCCAGTGAATTCGCCGCTTCCCTGCGAAGGCAAATCTTCCGCAAGCACCTCGGCTTGCTCCCCGACCAGCGATGGGACCAGCCAACTAAGAACTGGCTGCCAGTGACCGACGCACCAAACGAGTACGACTGGGGCTCGTCTGCCGACAGGCTCGTGGAAGACCCCCTGAGCCCCGACTTTTTGAACCTGTGGGAAGACGTTGCACACACAAACACCAAGGTGTTTAGCCGGGCATTCCACCCCGTTCCGGACGACCGCGTGCGCACCTGGGATGATTATGACGAGTTCTTCTCAAAGCACTTCATCATCCCTACCGCCAAGGGAGACGACAAGAAGCCCAAGGACGGAGAGGAGGGCAAAGTCCCTTACGGACACGTCGTTCGCGAAGAGTTCCCCGACGGCGTGGAGGAGTTGAAGGACTGGCTGGGCCGCATCCGTGGCAACCTCGTCAATATGCCTCTTCAGTTCCTCATCGACGTCGAGGACATTGCCGAGGAGGGTCTGACGCTGAATGGCCTCACGGATGAATTGTACACCTAGTTAGTACTCGGGCTATATGAGAGGATCTGGTAGCTGCATGAAATGTCTAATAGACCATTTACATTACAAAGGTAGGAACGACAAAATTTTAAACAAGAGCGACTAGTTAAACCTTGATACGCATATGAGACAAGAGATTGCAAGCACACTGCCAAAAAAAACAAGAATTTACACATAGAGGGAAAAGGGGATAGGAAGCCGGCCTGCCCACGTCCACTAGAGCCATGACGGGTGTGAGTCAATGCATGATGAAGAGGCTTGATTGCAAGCTTCTTTTTGAAATACCATCACCACCCACTCCTCCCGTCGAGGTTCATCAAAAGCCCTTCGTGTGCCCTCTTCATTTGACCCTTTTGCCAAACCCATGTTACCCCCCACCTCCCATTAACTCCAAATAGAAAAAAAAAAGATAGATTCTGACATCACCGTGCCTTTCTGTGTATGCATATGTGTAGTATATATACGCTCAGTCGGCCTTGGTATTGCCGTTAGAACCACCAAGGAATCCGTCCTTAAAGTCCCTGATGCTGATGGAATCCTCGAGACGGAAGTGGCCGCGGCCACGGCGAGAGCGGCCACGCAGCCAGGAGAAGACTCCAAAGGCGATGCTAACGATGCAGCCAAAGGACAGGTAGGGGTGCTCGGTGAAGGAGAGGCGGATGTCGAAGAAGACCTTTTCAAAGGAGGAGATGGTGAGCTTGGGCTTGAGGGCCTGGGGGTTGTAGACGACCTTGTCGAGAGTCTCCAGGATGGACGTGCGGCTGACGAGAATGTAGTTGCCCGTCACGGTGGTATCCCAGTACTTTCGGTTCTGCTCGCGCGTATTGGTTAGTTGACGGTTTTCAATGGGCCTTTTGCCATGGAAAGGAGGGGTTTTGGGGGGGCTTACATCTTGGTCATTGATAATGACTCTTTCTCCATCCTTGACGTCGATACCATAGGTGGTCCGGATCCAGCGCTGCCAGGAGACGCCGTCAACCCATGCAAATGCCACTTCCCTCCGTCCAGAGTTGGACATGTCGACGTGAATGGCCTTGGCGGCACGCAGAGCCCGCTGATCGTCCCGGTCCTCGGCTTCTTCAATCCGCATCTGCTTCGCATCTCGCAGCTTCTTCCTCTCTAACTGGAATTCTTGAATCTGTCTGTCCATCCACTCGTTTGCTGCGCTCTTTATCTCTCGGAGCGCACCCTGGAAAGATTCCTGGTCGTCTCGGTTCAAGACACCTAGCACAACAACCTTGTTGTCCATGATCTGGCGCGCGTTTGTCACCAACAATTCAGGGACGAGGGGGAGCCAGACCGATCTCATCCAGTCCAAGACTTGGTTGGTATCTCTCATTGCGTTGGGGGTGAGGGGAGGGAAGTAAGTGGGACGGCCCTCTCTCGAGACCATGAACCTCGGCCAGGTGGTAATCTTGAAGCGATCGTACATGGCGGGATCCTTGGTCTTGACAAGCTTGGCATGTCCGATGAGGCTGAGGGGAAGTCTCTCCAGGGCCTTGAAGTCTTCCGAGGTTGTGGCGTGATCATAAAAGTAGACAAAAATGACATCTTCCTTCTGCTCAATGGCTTTGAAGGATGCCAGATCCACATCGGGAACGCCGCTGGCAAGATCGACGGCCTTTTCGGCATACTGGATAAAGTCGCCCAGTCCTCGGAGGCCTTCATACTCGGAGCGCTCACCACCCTTGAAGAAGAGAATGGTGGGGAATGCCCGAGCACCGACGTCTTTGCACAATCGCGACTCCTTGTCGCAATTGACTTCTCCAATGTTGAGCTTGCCCTTCATGGTCTTGGCTACCTGCTCCCACGTAGGAGCCATGTCTTGGCAGTGGGGACACCAAGGCGCGTAGAACTTGATGAACCAGGGATCTTGGGTCATTGTCACTAGGCGCTGGAAGTTTTCAGCCGTGAGTGCCACTGAGACTCCGTCTGCGTTTGGCGTAGCAACAGGTTTCTTGGGTTTCTTCTCCAGCTTCTTCCCATCAGCCTCCTTCTTGGGTGCTGCCTCCGGCTTCTTCCCGTTGGCTTCGCTCTTGGGTGCTGCTGCCTCTTCGTCGTCCTCTCGTTTTGGCTCGGACTTGGGACGCTCTTTGTCACCTGGCTCAGGCAACGCGAGAGTCTTGGGGCGAGATCCGGGCTTTGTCTTCTCCAGGGCTTCCTCAATCAGGCCAGAGAGGAAGGTCATGTTTTGACCACCCGTCACGCTTCTAGCCTCTTTGCCATCCTCATATAGAATCGTGGTAGGGTACAACTTGACACCATTCTCAACGCAAAGGTCGCTAAAGGCAATGCAGTTGACTGCACCAAATCTGAAATCGTACAAGTCGGTAAAGGTCGCTTCGCCAGCTCCCTCGGTCTTGGAGGTATAGTAGAATTCATATGTTGTCTGAAAGGTCGGGGCGTAATGAATGCAGTGGTGGCAGTATGGACTAATTACAGGCAACACGTCAGCTTCAGCCCGGCGATGGTGATGTGTATGAGAAGATAAAGGGCCACTGTACCTGTAATGCTTGACAAGAAGCCATTTGCTTTTGCCAACCTCTTTGTCCCAGTTGTCTGGCGTCAGCTCTATTAACGGAGGCACCGCAACAGAGTCGAAATATGTGTTTGCGGGGGCCTTTGCGTCTTCGTCATCTGCCGCTGCCGAAGAGCCAAGCAGCCCAAAGGCGGCAAAGCCAGAAAGTAGAGTAAAGGGCGTCAGCCGCATGGTGGGACTTGATGCTGTCTGTCAGAGCTGGTGGTGACAGAGCAGCCCAAGCGGTGCCTGGAGAGCTCGTGGTTCAGCGACGAAAGACCAGATGGAGGCTCAAGCGCAGGCCCTCGACGCGGACAATATAGGACAAGGCAGTCTCGTTAGATATACTACTGAGCAGTAGCAATACTGGAGGAGCAGATAAAGGGAGATTGGAAACACGGAGCATGAAACGAAGTGGTTGCGTTTGCAAGAAACTAGCGCCACACCGAGGCGCGTGGAGTGGCTGTGGCTTGACAGCGGCTGCTGATTGGCCCTTGCCCGGATGCAGGTGCACGGTGGCTGCCTGGTACATGCGACATGTTCACCTATCAAGGTACGGCAAAAAGTGAAGGAGAGATGCAATTGAAACGGCAACCGCAACAGCTGCACGGAACAGCCCTCTTCTCCCTCTTTTCCTCTCCAGGGCTCTTTTTTCTCTCACTTTCATGCATCATCCTCATCACCTTTGTATCAGCACATTTGATTCCATCGTTTCACTCTGCCGCCAAGGAAAAGGAAACAAAGCTTTAACAAGCCAATGTCGGTTTTGGCAGCCTTACCCTAGGATCATGGACTCCTCGCGCAAGCGTCAGCGCAGTGTTGACGAGGGCAATGGATTCGGAGCTTTGGTATCTCTCTCACGGCCCATTAGCCCTCCGCGAAAAAGGTTCCGCCAGGTTGTGCACAAGTCGCCATGGCAGCTCACCAGAATTCGAGATGTCCCAGAAGACTCGAACAAGGATACCGTGACTCTCAAGGATATCCTGGGCGACCCCTCCATCACCGAGTGCTGGCAGTTCAACTTTCTTCACGACATCCCCTTTGTGATGGATGCCTTTGATGAGCGCGTCAGAGACTCGGTCCAGTTACACGTGGTTCACGGGTTCTGGAAAAGAAATGATTTGAATCGTGTTGTTCTTTCGGTACGTACGTGGCCGTTGCTTGACGATGCTCTCCCTTGGATGTAGTGATGCATATGACAGCCTTGCATGTTGTCTTTTCCTCGGATTCCCATTCATTCTTTCCCCGTTTACCATTTATACAATCCTACCATTCTGAATATATAGTTGGATTGAGACTGATGTCGCCTTGCATCTTGACTTTGATTTAGGAGCACGCATTGCAACACCCCAACGTGCATCTGCATTGCGCGCCCATGCCTGAGATGTTTGGGACGCACCACTCCAAGATGATGATCATATTTCGCTCCGACGACACCGCCCAGGTTGTCATCCACACAGCAAACATGATTCCCAAAGACTGGACCAACATGACCAACGCTGTCTGGAGATCCCCAAAGCTCCCGTGGATCTCGCAGCAAGGCATCCTACTTCAGCAAGCAGAGCAATTTACCATCGGCAGTGGGGCCAAGTTCAAGATGGATTTGTGTACTTACTTGATGCAATATGACTCCCATAGGGTTATTTGCAAACAGCTCGTAGATTGTCTGCTCAACTTCGACTTCTCCAGCATACGGGCAACCCTGATTGCCAGTGTTCCAGGCAGACACAGTTTGTATGATGCAAGCAGCCCGGCCTGGGGTTGGACCGCGTTAAAGATGTGTTTACAAGGCGTGCCTGTTGAGCCCGGCGAGTCACAGATTGTGGTTCAAATATCTTCTATTGCGACTCTTGGAGCCAAGGACGATTGGCTGCAAAAGACGTTGTTTGACACGCTAGCCACAACTCGGAGCCAGAACACGAAGAGGCCAAGCTTCAAGGTCATCTTCCCCACGGCAGACGAGATCCGGAACTCGCTGGATGGATACGCCTCGGGGCAATCGATTCACACCAAGATCAAGTCGTCGCAGCACATCAGGCAGCTGCACTATCTCCATCCAATGCTGCGCCACTGGGCCAACGACAGTGCAAATGGAGCAGGTGAGTACTCGTCTCCATCTTTTGTCCTCTTGGTGTCACTTGTAGCGGATCAAGTACCTTGTAGTGTATATGATGAGATGATGGAGCACCCATTGGGCTAGATTTACGGGAGAAAAGAGAGAGCCTGTTTTTGGACTAACAGCGTTTGGATAGGGCCTCTTGAACAGCCGCCGACTATTAGCGGCGATAGCGGGCGAAACCGCGCGGCCCCGCACATCAAGACATATACCCGCTTCAACCAGAACAATTCGATTGACTGGGCCCTGCTCACATCGGCAAACATGTCGAAGCAGGCGTGGGGCGAGGCACCCAATTCCACCGGGGATGTTCGAATCGCTTCCTGGGAGGTGGGCGTGCTGGTGTGGCCGGGGCTGCTCTGCGAAGACGGGGTCATGGTGAGCTCGTTCCAGTCAGATACCCCGGACGCATCGCCATTCGCAGAAGAACAGAGGCCTCTCATTGGCCTTCGGATGCCATACAGCATGCCGCTGCAGGCCTACGGGAAGGGCGAGGTACCTTGGGCTGCCACCGCGGCCCACTCGGAGCCTGATTGCAAAGGCTTCATGTGGACGTACACTCCCAGCGACACTGCTTAGTTGACAAGACGGGAGAGATTTGACATTTGGCCGCTGGGGACTGCTTGTAGATTGTGATGCAGATACAGAGCGGCCTTTGGAGGCCGACGCGGATGTGGATGCGGTGTGAGTGCAGCGACTACGGAGCGGCTGTTTGCTTGCAGTGAACGATCTCGGGGGCTTTCCACCACTCTGTTACTCGACGGGTGCTGGATTCCGATGTTACCTCGCGTATCCAAGCACAAGCATGGGGCGTCGCGGGCGATGATACAGTGTGGCTTGCCGGTGAGGCGGCAAAGGAGCCAATATTGGTGCACGGAAGGGCCACACCTCGCTGCTGTCAACCACCGGGATGGGGGTCGGTTGTATTTTTATTCTAGTTGGGCGATGCCGCACAGACGCCAAGGTGGTGTGGACGCTGGAGCGAAGGATGTGATGTGCAGACAGGGATTCCTGATGCCCACGAGGCTGGCTGGCTGGCTGGCTGGCTATTGTTTGTACATGGTCGTACATGCGTACATGGTCGGGGAGATGCTACCGGCAGGGCGTCTGGCTAAATCCATGCTCAACATGGGCTGACGGCTATTCATTATACAGAGCAACCATTATGATATGATCATGTCCAGCTCGGCGCGCCTTTGCTACTACAGTGGACGTCTGCAGATACGGAAGCCATCCTTGTAAGACGGACAGCGTGACGTGTGGATTCTGGCGCAAGCCTGCCCAACGGCTGGCTCGATTCTTGATTCGCCTCGCTCCGGCTCTCCATCCATTATCTGTTTTGGGACTTGGGACTGTAGATGGCACTGAGACTGAGAGTGCATCTGGTCACCGCTGAAGAGCACACGGAGCGAGTTGGAGGAGAAGAGGACGGAAGCGCGGCCGTGGACTGTTTAGCCAGCCGGCGGGGATTCCCCTTCTTCTTTGGCGTACCCAAAGCGGCATCATCAGCGTGGAAGTGGAAGAGAGAGACGAGACTAAGTAAGGTAGGTAAGTAAAGTAGACGGCGATGAAGATGGTGGAGGGGGTCTTTGCTTGGTCGGTACGGAGCAGTCTAGTGAGAAGCAGTTGAGTGAGTGCAGTGGGATGCAGCGAGATACAGCGCCTGTAAAAAGCACTACAGGGACCTAGTTTCAGTGGTTGAACAGTGGCCTGTACGCCACCACGTCCGCTAAACCGGGCCGAGACAGGGGATCCATCCGTTCTATTACTGGACTGCCTGTGCTAATGCAGCCACGATGGGGGGTGGCCGCGCCATCGGCGGTGGTTTCCAGTCTCCAGTCCTTGGCGGCTGCGAATTTTCAATTTTCCCTGGTCTCTCGGTGCAGCCGTGTGGGCTGGTTCTTTTTTTTTTTTTCCTTCTGGATTCCATGACTTGACTAGCCCACGCTGGATTGCGGACTGTGGCGTGAATTGTGCATGTAGATTGCACGATGAATGAGTTGATCTTTAAGTAGAGGGATTATGTAGATAATAGTATGTACTCCGTAGTCTGGTGCTGATTCTGCCAACCAGTATTAGTACTAGGTAGTATAACACTGAAGAGAGACATTCCCCCCCCCCTTGCTGAACAAACTTGCCTGCTGGTGTCCCGGCCATCGGAACCATCCATGTAGCACGAGACGTTACTCCGTACGGTATGACAATCTGGATGGGAGAATTGGGGGTTGGGAGTGGGAGTTGAGAATATATTCGAGTACTTGAGAGCATGTACTCGTACCTTGAGCATCACTGGCGATGCTACCTGATGGGTCGTATGGAGTACCTTAGCTTGATGGAGTCACGCAAGGTACTGGCTGTATTTGTGTATCGTCTCCTCCTTGTGCCACCTCCCAGCTGCTAGTTTTTATTACCTTGCCTGTTGAAGCCGTCCCGACGACGACACTATCTCCGAATGCGCCTAGTTTCATGGCCTGCGTCCGACTAATATTGTCTTAGCACCTCATCCTCGTCCTTTTGGTGCTGCAAGCAACTTCCTTGCGCATCTTCATCTTCATCTTTTTTCCCTCCCGCTCTCCTCTCGGCTCCCCCTCCTCCCTGTCGTCCGACTCTCTCTCTCTCTCTCCCGCCGTCTGCTTTGCCCAAGGCCATTTGCAAAGGGCCTCCATCTCGTCTCCATCGGTGGTATCGTGTTGCCCGCTGGCGCACGCCGATTCGAAAGGGCAGAGTTAGCCGAAGAGCTTTTCTGTGCGACTCGTTGGAGCAATTGGCTTCTTCTTTGGTTCAACACGAAGCCTGGACAAAAGGTTCAACAGGATTTCTCCCCCTTTTTTTTCCTTGGAAAAGCGCCTTGCGTCTACGCCGTGTCGATCCATCTCCTTGCAGGTACACCACCCAACGACGCTGTTCGGATCGAGCAAGGAAACCGGAAAGAGAGCAAGAGAGAGCTGTTATAAGTTGAGAGGCCGAGCCGATATATCAGGTCTGGTGTTTTTAATGGTGGCATCCTCTCGACTCTCGAGCCCCAGCACTTGAGCGAGTAGATCAAACGTATCTCTCTCTCTCTCTCTCTCTCCGCGCGAGAGAGAGACCAATACATACATCACCATGAGTCCCGCGGCCGCTGGCAACTCTGGGCCTTCTGGCCACGACCACCCAGCCTTTTCGTCTTCGTTCCGTTCCGGATCTCCTCTGGCGGAACAAGTCCTGGCCCAAGACATTGCAGAGTGCACCGATGACGACTTCGACCCTGACGACGACCAGATTGACGCCGAGCATGGCCATCACTTCATGTATCGCCGGCCAAGCGGCGTGGCCTACGGAGCAGCTCGGCCGGCCTTCAACCCAAGCGCCCTGGACGAGCCCATTCTGACGCCGCTCGAGCGGAAGCAGTCTCGCGATGCCGAGCGCAGCCTCCTGCGGGACAATCACGTCCTGCCCCCGAAACATGCCACCAAGAGCCAATCGCTGCCCGCTCGAATGTACCGAAAGGTCTTTAGCACCAAGGTGCCCGTCGACGAGTACGAGGAAGAGTCCGAAGAGGATGCGCCGCTGCTCTCCCGGGATAGCGACCTCGACTACGGCACGCGGACGCATCGACAGCTGCCCGACTCTGCGGGCGACGAGGACGTGGACGAGCAGTGGGAGGAGGCCATCACGACGGGACGGATTCGCACGACATGGCAGCGCGAGGCCAAGACGGTGCTGTCGTACTGCGGGCCGCTGATTGTAACCTTTTTTCTCCAATACTCGATCAACGTGGCCGGCATCTTTGCCGTTGGTCGTATTGGCACCATAGAGCTGGGAGCCATATCATGTAAGTCGTTTTACCACCCATTGATCCTCGGGCGAAACCATGAAAAGTTGAAACTGAAATTGACTCTGATGAACTTGTCTAGTGGCCAACATGTCGCAAGCCATCTCCTGCTTGGCCCCCTTCCAAGGCTTGGCCACAAGTCTCGATACCCTCTGCGCCCAGGCCTACGGATCCGGCCACAAGCATCTTGTTGGCCTGCAGTGCCAGCGCATGGCGTGCTTCCTGCTGACCCTCTCCGTGCCCGTCATCTTCCTGTGGCTCTTTGGCGCGGAGCCGATCCTGCAGCGCATGGTGCCCGAGCCGGAGTCTGCTCGGCTTGCCGGCCTCTACCTCCGCGTCATGATCTTTGCGATTCCCGGCGTCATTCTGTTCGAGTGCGGCAAGCGCTTCACCCAGTCGCAGGGCCTCTTCCAGGCCACCACCTACGTCCTCCTCTTCGCCGCCCCCTTCAACGTCTTCCTCACCTGGCTGCTCGTCTGGAAGCTCGAGTACGGCTTCGTTGGCGCGCCCATTGCCGTGGCCATTACGGAGAACATCCTGCCGGTGCTCCTGTTCTGCTACGTCCGCTTCGTCAACGGCCGCGAGTGCTGGGGCGGCTTCAGCAAGCGGGCGCTCACCAACTGGTGGGTCATGATCCGGCTGGCGCTGCCCGGCATGATCATGGTCGAGGCCGAGTGGCTAGCCTTTGAGATCCTGACGCTGCTGGCCAGCCGCTTCGGCTCCGACTATCTCGCCGCCCAGAGCGTCGTCTCCACGATTGCCTCCATCTCCTACCAGATCCCCTTCCCCATGTCGATTGCCGCGTCTACTCGCGTTGCCAACCTGATTGGCGCCGGGCTTGTCGACGCGGCCAGAGTCACGGGCAAAGTGGTACGTTCCATTCCTATAACAAAACAAGCAAACAGAGAGCCCTTTACTGACAATGCCCTCCCTCCTAGACTTTTGTGACGCACTGCATACTCGGCCTGCTCAACTTTGCCATCTACAGCAGTCTTCGATTCCACCTGCCGCTGCTCTTCACGGACGACGAGGGGGTCATTGCCATCGTGGCCAGCATCCTGCCGGTTGTCGCCGTCATGCAGGTGTTTGACTGCATGAGCGCCGGTGCGCATGGATTGCTCCGTGGCATCGGCAAGCAGAGCATCGGCGGGCCCGTCAACCTCATCTCCTACTACGTCGTCTCGCTGCCCATTTCGCTCTCGCTGGCGTTTGGACTCGGCTGGAAACTGCAGGGTCTCTGGGCCGGCGTCAGCGTGGGCTTGATACTGTATGTCAAAGCAATGATGAAGTAGCCAGGCCTCAACTAACTGATGATTAGGGTCTCTTCGATCGAGTACACTTACCTGCTCAAGACGGACTGGCACCAAGCAGCTCGCGAGGCTGCCGCCAGAAATGCAGCGGGCTAGAAGTCGCGCAAACGGGCGTACAGCAGCGTTTTTACTCATCCCAGGTCCTCCTCCCCCCCTCTTTTCACGGAACTACAGGCCGTGTGCTGTGCATCATATCCAGGTTAAAAGGGACAACGAACAAGTGCATCCGCCGCAGAAAGCAGCAAGGGCCGGCATTCATGTATTGTGCGAGGAGAGCTTTTGCTTCACAAGGTTGACGAGCGGCGGAAAAAAAGAAGCGTGTGAATTTGAGTCGAGGGGCCCACACGAGCCAACTGCGGGAGAGCCATGAAGAATGATGGGTATCTGGATAGTTCCGAATGTTCAAGGTCGGGCATCATTCTATGTTTTTTTTTTCTTTTTTTCCATAGGGCATGTTAGGCACAAGGTAGTTACGGAATCTAAGGAAAAAAAGACTTTTGATTTTTTTTTACAGTTTGAGCATTTCATTGGTATCTCTCATTCTCCTACATGTTTTGAGGGGGGGTAAAAGAAAATTCTCTGGACATGTATCTAACCCCCCCACTAAAAGTCGCGGGAAAGAACACCAGTTGTGTTCCTTCTTTTTTTCAACAGTCACATTTCATCGGACACGCCCTCCGTGCCCGTTCCGTTAAAAAAACTCCAGATAAAGTGGAAGATTCTGAGAGAGAGAAAGAAAAAAAAAAAAAAACTCGGCAGTGTCCTGATCGAAAACAACGAAAGCGCGAGGGATTAACATTGCACATTAAAAGAGGAAAAACCCCCCTGTTTAGCATCCTGAAACTCTATGCGAACTTTGTGTTTTTTTGGGGGGGTTTAGCTGAGCATGGAATGTGTTCGGATGCCCTTGGGGCCGTGTTCGCTGTTGAAAGAGAGAGACAAGGTTAGTCTACATGCATATGCATTGGAAAGGTGGTTTGAACTAAAAACTCACTTGTAGTCGACTCTGCTCAGGCTCATGGACTTTTGTGCCTCAATGGCCTGAGCGTCCATGTTGGAGTGCAGGCAAAAGGCTATTCTCGCAGCCACCTGGGCGCCCAAGAACATGGCCTCCTCGAAGCCGTTCTTGCTCCACTCGCTCAGGTACGTCGGCAGGGCAATCGTCTTGATGCTGGTGGGCGTCTGGCTGTGGAAGTGGTGGCCGCTGGCGGGACCGGCGGCCTCGGAGCCGACATTGGGCGTCGATCCCGTGGCGACCTGGATCGTGTCTCGGCCGGGGACGCCAAAGGTGGCGGCCGTCGTGGCGGCCTGCAGCAGCGGGTTGACGCCGCTGCTGGACAGCTGGTGCGCGCGCCGCTGAAGGAGCCGATGGGCGTCTGCGAGCCGGTGCCCGCGGGCGTGGCCACGTTGGACGGCAGCTCCGACGTGAACATGGTGGCCGTCGACGGCGAGATGAGGTGCCGCGCGTTGAGCGTCTGCAAAATGTTGTCCTTGAGGCCGCGCAGCCGCGAGCCGTTGCCGACAAAGACGAGGTTGTCCCAGCAGGCCGGCCGCATGTACATGTCCTCGACGCCCTGGATGGTGCGGTAGATGGTGTTGACGATGCGGTCGATTTCGGCGCGGTCGGCGAAGAGGAAGCGCTCCAGGCCGATTTCCATGTCGCGGCGGATCCGCTTGGGCCGGAGCTCGGGGGGCTCGGCCTTGTCAGCGTCGACGCTGGCTTGGTTCCCGTTGACGACCTCGGCCGGCTTGGAGTCCACGGCCGTTTCATTCCCATTGCCATTGCCATCACCATTGACCTTTGACTCCTCAGTCTTGACAAGGGGTTCTGGAAGCTGAAGGAGGCACGTCATCGGTCCCTACAGGAGCGGGGGGTTTGGCATCTGCATCTGCCTCCGTTCCTTGTGGTGCAGCAGGCTCTGGCGCGGCCTCTGGTGCGGCCACTGGTGCGGGAGCCTCTCCGCCGTTGCTGCCCTGCACGCCCTGCATCGGGACAGGCATGGATGTGGGAGCCGGCACAGGCACCTCTTTGTAGACTTCCTCCATGACAATCTCCTCGTATGAGAACGTGTTGCGCATCTTCTTCGAGTTGGGCTGTCGAACGGGCCTTGCTAGGGCTGCCGCCTCGGCCTCCTTCTCCTTGTTAGACTTTCGCCCGGGCTTGCCCTTTTCCTTTTCCTTTTCCTTCTTGGCAAGGAACTCCTTGGTCTGGCCGCTGGTGACGATGCTGGCGACATCCAGGACGCCATCGTCATCAATGTTTGTGTCGACGCCTTCGTTCTCCTCCATGACGACGTCGGACGGCTCGTTAATCCGTGGTACGTCTGTGGGAGCTGCTGCTGCTGCTGCTGCTGTTGAATCTGCTGCTGGGGCAGCAGCCTGTTCCGCTGCTGCGCCTCCTGCTGGGCGCGACTGGGACTGTGATGCATTATTGGAAGAAGACTCGACAGGGAGCTCCACGAGGCCCTTTTGAGCGGGGGCGTAAGGCAGCACCTCGCAGATGCCGCTCTTCTTCAGCTGCTCCGCCATGTCGTGGCTAAAGCTTTTGCTCGCCAGCAGCTTCTGTAGTTTCTGCGTAAAGACCTCTCCTCCGCTAATGTGCCGGTCCGGCTGCGGGCTGCCCAGGTCCATGTGGTTGATGACGCGCCCGTCGTGGATGGCCGTGACGTCGACCTTTTCGTAGCCAATGTCGATGACGGTCATGTTGGGCCACTTGAGCCCGTACTGGGTGGCGATGCCGCTGTGGATCAAGCACAGCGCGGGCGTCTTTGTCTTCTCAAAGATGTAGCGCGCAATGGTCTCGCAGTCGGGCCGCGTCCACTGGGGGGGATGCCATGAGCATGATGGGGGTGTTGTGGTATGTCGTGGTGAGCAGGCCGTGGACGTGGTCGAGAAAGGCGAGAAAGGCGTCCATCTGGACGATGCGGCCACCTACAACAAAAGAAACATTAGCCCATCATCATCTCTCTCTCTCTCTCTCTCTCTTCACTCTCCCGGTTTAACCTTGTTCCCTCCATCTGACATACCCTCAATTGGCCATACGGCATCCTTGTCCTCATCTACATCCTCCACCCACTCCTCAATCTCGACGCCGTCAACGACCCTGGTGCGCTTGTACGTGTGATACGGCCGCCACTGCTGGGGGTCCTCGTCGTCCCTAAACATCCTCGTGGGGATGCGATGAGCCGGAGGCGACAGCTCGCCGCAGCCCAGCTGGGCCATGGTGGTTCTGCTGCCGGGGCAGATGATGAGGATCTGCTCCTCGCGCCATTTCCCCCCGCTGGCCATTGCGAGCAGGCTGTTGCTGTGGTGGTTGTGGCTGTGGTTGTAGTTGCTGCCGGAACGCTGATTGCTCGCCCTGCCGTGGTGCCTCTGCCGCCGCTGCCGCAACGAATCGCGCTTCTAGTGGCCGATGCTGTAGCTGAGCGGAGAGCCCGTGCGAATTGCCGCTGCGCCGCTGCCGCTCGTCGTGGTGGGCGTCGAGAGATGCTGGGCGAGTTGCTGAGGAGCCGTGCGACGACAACGCGAAAGAGTCGAAAACGAGCCTCGAGATGCTCTTGGCGCGCGCAAACCGTGGCGGTGTGGCGTAGGCGTGGGCGTAGGGCGTGGGCGTGGGGTGTGGGTGTGGCGGTGCTGGTGAAAAGTTTTGTGGCGGTGCAACCAGTGCTGCCTTGCGTCTCGGGCTGAGATTCAGATTCAGATTCAGATTCAGGCACAGCCTTGGCGTGCATCTGCTGCTGCTTTCTCGGAGCGCCAGAGGAGCTGCGATGGCTGATTCCAGGGCGGAAATAGCCTGCACTGCTTACTCCCGCATTATCGTCCGGTGTGCTCTGTGAAATGTCCATTGTCGATGTCGTCTTTCGGTCTCTTTGATATGCTATGATGGCATTTCACAGGTGACAATAGTTGGCGCGAATAACCAAGGAGTGAAAGAGATAAGGAAAGGAAAGAAAGATGAGTGTTTGAAGAAAAGGAAGAAGATCAGAGTGCTCGTTTGTAAAAAGGGAGAAGAAATATAAATACAAAAAGTCTCTCTTGCTCTTGTAATGCATGCTGCCAGCTGCCAGCTGCCAGACCCATGGCCGGCCCGCCTCTCCAACTCATTCACGCTCAACCAGGCCAACGACAGCTGCATGCCCCTCTCGCTCTCTGCACTGATTTACACTGCCTCAAATGTTGAGATGTCTCTTATACACGCACAGACTCGTGGCCATACAAAGATGTACAAGGTTAAACAGGTTCGAGTTGATCACGACAACACACAAAGAGTCCAAGTCATGGTGTTTTTTTTAATTCGAAAGGACAAGGCGTAAAAGCCTCTCCCTTCCCTCGATTAGAATTACTAAAAGAGCAGAAATACGCATCCCAAAACGAAAGAGAAAATAAAAGAAATACCCGTTGCCGCGTACGCAGTATCCTGTTTGCGACATCATTTGCCTCGTTATTGATGGTTCCCTCTCCCCCCCCCCCCAGCGGTCATATCATACACCAGAAATGTTTCCCCGTCACAACCTCTGCAACTGCGGTTACCCCCCCGTCATCGCTCCATGCTTTCGCAAAAAAGGGCGCCCTATATCTATAGTGAAAAAAGCACAATGCCCAGGTCCCCAAACGCCACTAAATTTTTCTTCACCAAAAACAGTTCCAAGCAAGCGCTTCATTCTCGAAGCCGACAGCGCCGCACATGTATATCTCAATGTGATATAAAGAGCTTTATCCCAGTAAAGATCCGCACGCCAATTATTAGTCGATTATCCATAAATGAGAAAAAGAACAAGACGGGTAAAGAAATAGTCAAAAGAGAGCGCAAAGGGAATAATAATAATTTCGTGCAAACCGTCCTCTTGGCTGCTGGGTAATGAATGCTGTCTGTTTTGTCGTCGTGTCGCGTGTTTTAGTTGTCTCGTTGTCTAGTTTGCCACTGCCACCGCCGGGCTGTGGGCGGTTTCGGTGGGCGCAGAGGGAGAATCATCCACTTCCTTTGCTTCTTGCATCGTCTTCTTGGGGGTTTCATCAACAATCTTCTCCTCCAGTAGAGAGAATCTCTGCTCAGAGGTGGGCGTGGTGACGGAGGATCCGTTGTCGCTCCAACGGTCCTCGGTCACGCCAGTGTAGATGGATGAGGTGTGCTTCTTCTTGTTTGATGCCGCGTCCGAGTTGTCAATCTGCTCGTGGTGGGGTTCGCTCAACAGAACATCGTCTTGCTTGCGTTCCTCCAAGTCGGCCTCATCGGCACTAGACTCGTCGGAGCTGACAACCTTGTCCTCTGACGCCAGGGTTTTGCGCCGGGGCTCTTGTGCGGCATCGCTCTCGTCGCTGTCAGAGTGCTCAGCCTCCTGTTCTTCCTGCTCCGTCGCTGCAACGGCGTCAATCTTGTCGGCATTGGCTTCTTGACCGTCCACGTCGCCATCGCTGCTAAATGTCTGGCTGAGGGGGCTCTGCAGGTTGAGCTCCTCGCCAGTAGCGTCCTTGTTGGCAATGCGCGACATCCTGGCAGGGCTGCGCGTTGGCAGAGGTGGGGGTACTCTCTTGGCGATTGTCACCACGTTGCCCCGAGCTTGGATCATGCGAGAGGAGAGGGCCTGCGTGCTAGTTCGCTGCACCGCGGCGACTTCAAAGACGACGGGTTCTTCTTCTTCTTCTTCTTCTTCTTCAATGTCATCGCCTTCATCGGCATCATGCATGTCGTCATCGCTGTCATCTTCCTCATGCTCATAGAGCCCTTCTTCTTCGCTTGATTCGTCGTGGCTCATTGCGTCTTCTTCACGGCGAAGGCTTTCTGAGAGGGAAATGCCATCGTCGTCGCTTAGCTCTGCTTCGTCCACAGAGTCGGGGCCGACGGACACGTCCTTGGAGAGCCTATGGGCGACGGCGTGTGCCACCACCGGCTCTTCTTCTTCTCATTTATGGATAATCGACTAATAATTGGCGTGCGGATCTTTACTGGGATAAAGCTCTTTATATCACATTGAGATATACAT
>MDJU01000352.1:0-33064 GCA_001721665.1 Trichoderma pleuroti
TTCTTCTTCTTCTTCTTCTTCTTTCTTCTTCTTCTTCTTCTTCTTCTTCTTCTTCTTCTTCTTCTTTTCATACAAGTCAACATTGCTTGTTTACCCCCGTTTCTTTTCCCAAGCCACAACATTTTGACCAAGCGAAATGGCGTCTCATGCTGAACGAGAGACCAAGATCATGGCCGAATATCACAAAACTATGGCTAAAATAAACGCCGCCAAGAAAACTGCTTTCTCTCAAAGAAAATGCTGTCACGCCAAGCAACAATGGAAACGATAATGCATCGCCGTCAGAGAATGGAGCCAACAAAACAGCAACAAGCCAGCGATCCAGCGACCAGGCGGCAGAAACTCGTATTTGCATGTTGACACGGGAGCATTATTTGACCTCTTCGCGCATATACTCAGACCGAGGGTTCTCAAATTCGTAAAGCATTTTATAACTAATTAGCTAGGAAGTGTCTTGTTTCACGGTCCATGTGTTTGCCATCAACCGTCCTCGTCCGGGTCTTCCGCTTCACTCCTCCAACCAACTAACTTCCCCGCCTGCTTCACCATAAATTCCTTCTCCCTCTCGATCGCGAATTTGCAAAGCTTGTTCCATCCCAATTCGGATCCCTTAGACAAAGGCCATCATGAGGGATTTAGGGGGGGGGGGGGGGGGGCTAATGCACCCTCAACTTCTAATCGCTAATCGTCACACCCGGATAATGACTAGAGAGCACGTTTCGAATCGCTGTTGCTAGGTCTGTTTCCATATGCAGCTTCTTCTCAAGTAGTTTTCGAATCTTCTCGTCATCATGATTTTTGACGGCCTCGATAATCTTTCGTGTCCAATGTTCAATCTTTCGGCTGTGGAATTTAGCTTCTTGTTGACGTCTATGATGTATTACACGTTGCCGGACAAAGACACTATACTCTGGGCGAGGCGGCCATTCCTCACGGATGACGGGTAATTCCTCTTTCAGGCCTTCCATCCAAGACTGTCTTTCACAAACAAAATTGCTGAAAAGCACTTTTAAAAACCAGGCATGAATCCAAGTGGCGCTTCCGGCGATCGCGTCTTTGCAGATCCTGTGCTCGGTAATCTCGCATTCTTCCTGGACCGAGTAGTCCATAGTTGGCGCGACGACGTGGAACTCTTTCCACCTTTCGTTGGACCACTGAGCTTGTTCACGGCAATATCTTCTGAAAAGCATTCTTTGGGCCGTCTTGTTCAAGTCAGTAGGTGCGTGTTTTGCCCATGGGAATAGCTTTTCCTCTGTTTTTTTTCACGGGCTTCGGGGTCGGTTTTCATCGCATGCTCGGCCTGCGCCATTAATCTCACGATAACCAGATCACCATTCTTGACTTGGACAACTGGTTGGAGCTTATTATTTGTCGACGATTCATTCCTTGGGTTTCGGTGGTGTGCCTTTTTCTTCTTTCGAACTGAGGCATGAGTATCCATTTTGCCGTAAATTGACGCTTCTTTGTTGAAGGTGGGAGATGAGAAATATTGTTCAAGGAGCAAGGTGGATAGCGATAGGAGAAGGGAGAGAAGAAAGGGGAAGATGTAGAGCTTTGTTCAGATTATATTAGTTTTTGTCAGCAGCTGGTGAATAAAGTGGCTGTCGATGAAGAAGGCGGCTATCAGTGAGAAAGGAGAGCTGACGAACAAAGGAAAGCTGGTGATCAAAGGGAGGCTGACGAATAAAGCGGCTGCTGGAGGACGAAGAAAGATTGCAGAAGCAGGGAAGGTGAAAGAAAAGAGGGGGGAGAGACAAAGAAGATGCAAAATCTTTCGTCAGATGATTTGTTTATATGACAGCTGAGGAGCAAGTTGGTAGCAGACAACTCGACCACTTCTCATCTGATAGGTCGCGATTGCAACATCACAAAACCCCACGTAACTCTTCAGGAGTCTAACAATAGATTATAGCCTTGAGAGGCCTCAGTCACTGACATGCCTCTACATCCCTCCTTAGCATCATCACTTGGGCAAAGATAAGAAGGCATCATAGTATGCAATTAGAGTCTTTTAACGCAAACGCCTGGGCGCCTTTTTTTATCTTTCTTCCGGCTCCAGCCGTCCATCCATGTTCCACTTCTCTGTGGTCCTCCCCTTCGCCATATCCATTGATGCCTAGGTAGCACCGAATGATAACCCAAAATGCTCATTGCAAGCCATTAGAACAAAGAATAAATGACACTTGTACACAGGGTATATAATTTACAGGGGCTTGCCGCCAATGAAGTCAGACCAAGCGCGGACTTCGGAGGGGATGCCCTCGGGGCGAGGAAGCTTCTCGCTCATGCATTGGGCGAAGAGGATAGCGGTCTAATGGAAAGGTTAGTACAATTGTTGCTTTCATTAGATATGGGAGTCGTGTGATGAAACACTTACCTGGGGCTCCATGAACAGGGGCACGCCAAAGTCGACGGCGTTTCGGCGCATGACATAGTCGACATCGGAGGTGGTCTTGCCACGGGCAAGGGCTAAGTTGAAGACACCGCGGATGTCGTACTTCTTGAAGACCTCACGGAGAGCTCGCTTGTCCTCGGTGGGGAACTCAATCACCTCAACCTTGACTTGGTGTTTTGAGCTGGTCTCGATGAAGTTCTTGACATCGTTGCTGGCGGCGTACAGAGTGTAGGCGAGAGGTGCAAGGTAGTCGACGACCTGAGTCAACCAGGACTTGTCGATTTCACCACCAAACAGCAGACCCTCACCAGGCTCGGGCATACGGAAGTTCATGGTGGATTGGAGAGAAGTCCAGTAAGCCTCAACGAGGTTCTTTCCGAAGCAAGCCATCTCACCGGTAGAAGCCATCTCAACACCCAAGAAAGGATCCGCACCAGCGAGACGAGTCCATGAGAACTGAGGCACCTTGGTGGCAAGGTAGTTACGCTCGACGGCCATGAGATCGGTAGGCTCGGGAACATTCTTGCCAACGAGGGCCTTGGTGGCGACATCAATGAAGTTGGTTCCGAGGACCTTGCTGACGAATGGGAATGATCGAGAAGCACGGAGGTTGCACTCGATGACCTTGAGCAGAGGCTCGCCACCCTCAGGGTTTTCGGCCTTGATGATCTGCATGTTGAAGGGGCCAGTAATCTTCCAGGCCTTGGCAACCTTCTGGGCAATCTCCTTGAGACGCTCCATGATGCTTCCATCAAGGTTGACAGGAGGCAGAACAAGGGTAGCGTCACCAGAGTGAACACCAGCCTGCTCAACGTGTTCGCTGACGGCGTGGATAATCAAGTTACCCTCAGAGGCAACACCATCGACGTCAATCTCCTGAGCACCCTCAATGAACTTGGTGATAACAACGGGGTGGTCGGGGGAAACGTCGGCTGCGGCCTCCAGCTTCTCCTTGAGGTCCTCCTGGCTGCGGATGACAGTCATGGCAGCTCCAGAGAGAACATAACTAGGACGAACCAGGACAGGGTAGCCCACTTGGTTGGCAAAGTCCTCAGCCTCCTGAACAGAGGTGAGCTCCTTCCATGCAGGCTGGTCAACACCGATGCTGTCAAGAATCTCAGAGAACTTTTGACGGTCCTCAGCCTTGTCAATGTCCTTGGGGTCAGTGCCGAGAACGTTGGCGCCGCCAGTCTCCTGCAGACGAAGGGCGATGTTCTGGGGTAGCTGACCGCCCACAGACACCACAACACCAGATGCGTTCTCCAGCTCGTAGATGTCCATGACACGCTCATAGCTCAACTCTTCAAAGTAAAGCTTATCGGCAGTGTCGAAATCGGTGCTGTACGTCTCCGGGTTATAGTTGATCATTACAGTCTTCTCTCCCATCTCACGAAGAGCTTGGGTAGCTCCAACAGCACACCAGTCGAACTCAACAGAGCTGCCGATACGGTAGACACCGCTACCAAGGATAACAGTACCCTTATCCTCAAAAGTGACGTCATGAGTAGATCCGTTGTAAGTGGTATACAGGTAGTTGGTGTCGGCAGGGAATTCTGCAGCCAGAGTATCAATCTTCTTGACCCACGGTCGAATGTCAAAGCTGAGACGACGAGCGCGAACTTCGTCTTCGGTGCTGTTGACAGCGTTTGCAATCTGTCGATCGGAGAAACCCATCTTCTTCGCCTTGAGGATCTGTTCCTTCTGCAGGGCATCGAGGCTACCAGCAGCTTGAAGCTCACGAGTGCAGTCAACAATGTTCTGGAGCTTGTACAGGAACCACTTGTCAATCTTTGTCAAGTCGTGAACCTTTTCAACAGAGTAGTTTTCGTGGAGCATGGCCTGGCCAACAGCGAGCCATCGGCGATCGGTAGGGTTTTGAAGCTCAAAGTCGAGGTCTTCGAACTTGTCACCCTGGAAACCAACAAACTTGGGATCAACCTGGCGGATAGCCTTCTGGAAGGACTCTTCAAAGGTTCGGCCGATAGCCATGACTTCACCAACAGACTTCATGGCACTTCCAATGTCGCGCTTCACGTGCTGGAACTTGGAAAGATCCCATCGAGGGATCTTGGTGACAATGTAATCCAGAGAAGGTTCAAAGTTGGCAGTGGTGGTTTTGGTAACAGCGTTGGGGAGTTCAGGAAGACTGTGTCCCAGACCGATCTTGGCAGCAGTGTAAGCAAGGGGGTATCCGGTGGCCTTGGAAGCAAGTGCGGAAGATCGCGAAAGACGGGCGTTGACCTCGATGACACGGTAGTCAAGGCCGTCAGGCTGCAGGGCGTATTGGACGTTGCACTCTCCGACGACACCCAGGTGGCGGACGATCTTGATGGCGGCGGTACGGAGCATGTGGTACTCCTCGTCACTCAGCGTTTGACTGGGAGCCACGACAATGGAGTCACCAGTGTGAATACCCAGGGGGTCGAAGTTCTCCATGTTGCAAACGGTGATACAGTTGTTGTTGGCATCTCGGACAACCTCATACTCGACTTCCTTCCATCCCTTGAGTGATTTTTCAACCAGAATCTGGGGCGAAAGAGTGAGTGATCGAGCAGCCATGTTACGAAGCTCCTCCTCGTTGTTGGCGAAACCGGAACCCAGGCCGCCCAGGGCATAAGCAGCGCGGACAATGATGGGGTATCCAATCTTATCAGCGGCACTGAGAGCCTCATCCACGGTGCTGACAGCAATTGACTTGGCAATGGGAATGTTGATCTCTTCCAGGGCCTTGGCGAAGAGGTCTCGGTCCTCACTGACCTCGAGGGTCCTCACACTGGTGCCGAGAACCTTGACGCCATACTTCTCAAACAGACCTTGTCGCTGCATCTGGACGCCCAAGTTGAGAGCAGTCTGGCCACCAAATGACAGGAAAATACCGTCAGGCTTCTCCTTCTCGATGACATAGGTGACATATTCCGGGGTAACGGGCAGGTAGTAGACTTCATCGGCAAGGGAGTGGTTGGTTTGAATAGTCGCAATGTTGGGGTTAATGAGGACGGAGGCGACACCGGCCTCCTTGAGGGCCTTCAGAGCTTGCGATCCTGTAACGCATCGTGTTAGTCGGCGTATAACTTGTTTCGGGGCACTGTAACGGTTGTTTTTCCCAACACGACCACGTCCGTAGATAGGTGTAGCAACGCATGGCAAACAGAAAACAGGAAACGCTCCGAGATTGCTTACCTGAATAATCGAATTCACCAGCCTGTCCAATGGCAAGACCACCACTGCCAATGACGAGGACCTTCTTGACATCGACGTTCAACTTGGGCTTGATAACCCCGCTATCGAGGTACGCCTTGGGGTTGGGGGCTGTCTGAGTAGCCGAAGAATACGGCCGGAAGACCGAAATCGTGCCCAATCGTTTGGTGACTTTCGGTGCAACCGAATTCCTTGCCTGGGACTTTAAAGCGGCCGTGGTAAAGAGACGAGTCGGGAGAGCTCGGGGGAGCCGGGCGGTGCTCCGGAGCAAAGCCGGGGTTGGGGCCCGGGCGGCGGACAGGGCCGAAGAGAACATTGTCGCCGGCATTGGAGTTTGTCAATGCCTTTTTCCTGATTCCCAATTGACTTGCGAGTCGACGCAAGGGAAAAGGCTTCGCAAACAAAAAAAAAAAGTTACAGTGGTGGGGTTGAGGCTAAATCGGGACAGGTATTTCAAGCTGACAAAGCCCTCCACAGGTGGTCTGAAAGTTTCTTGTTAGTTTGCATTAGGAGGGAGGAATTGCAGTAGGACCAACCAGAAAGATAGTCCTATTGAATACAATATTAGCATTTTGAACAATGGATCCGGATTTTGTAATTTAAGCAAACGAGGGTTGTTCCGAAGCTGCAAATGCGGGGAGGGATTGCATGCAGACGGCACGTGGGGGCAGAAGAGCTGCATACCTGAGAAGTGAATTCCGACGGGTGCCCGTTCATAAGGGCGGATTGAGAAACGGAAAGTCGAAGATGGAAAAGCGAGGCACAAGGCACTCTGGATAGCAGATGGAATTGAGCTGATGCGGGATTTGCACGGGGTGCAATTGGACTGTTGGTTTCTGACAGATGGTGGGAAAAAGAAGAGAAAAAAAGAAAAAAAGAGCAGAAAAACAAGACGCACGGAATGTGCTACTTTAACAAGGGGGGCTTGTCCTGTTTGGGCGAGCTCTGGGGCGCCGATATCGTTGTGGCTCGTGTGCCCTATTCGACAATGCAGTTTGGAAAACGACAAGAGAAGAGTCACCGATTAGATAACAGTTGAGCCCCCAGCTTTTTTTCTCTCTCTTTTCTCTTCCCTTCTCCTAACTAGTCTTGGTGAGAGATATTAACCAGACAAGTGGCAGAAACGGGTGAGCTAGATCCAACCCGAGATTAATTTTGACGCGGTCCCATCTGAGAAAAATTTACGTGGACGTCAAAGGAAAAACCATGACGTTGTGGGGGGGGCTGCACATGACATTTACAGAGGCTTGTTACAGGGTGTTATTGACCTAAAGGAGACGGTGTCACAAGCAATTGTGGAAACAAATGCCTGATGGTTTCAAGTTGTTGCCGTTGTATTCATGTTTCTTATACCTCTTGTTTGTTGGTTTTGTGCTGTGCGAGCGTCAGTCACCACTTGGGCCGATCAGCCTTGAAATCAAGCCCTAGGTATAACATTGAGACACATGCATCCCGCTGAACCAACTGGAAAATTCAATCTACCTGGCATTGACAACCCTCTCTTAACCGGCCAATAAGCGATCGACAAGTTTCGATTGGGCTTACCTTGCAGTTGAGTGGTTGAATGGAAGCATCTCGCCCTTGGCTGAATCGGCGGCTGCACGGGCCATCGCCCAAGATCCACCGTTTTTACCTTCCATTGCACGTTGGAGCGTTTCCATCTAGCTCCGGCCGGTATCGCAAATTTCTGGTGAGTCGCATCTCGAGAAGCTGAACATGACTCTATTGCAGCATCAGCTCGCCAAGTTGAGCCTCGCGATTTCATCGGAATTATTATGGAATTTCTCAGCAAGTGTACGTAGACATATAGGTAAACATGTATCTTCACCCATGGTGCAACTTCAACCTCCAAAGCAAACAGCCTTTGATCTACCCTATAACTTTATAATAAAAAAAAAAAAAAAGAGGGAGCATTCTGGGCCTACAGTACATAAAAAGGTGGCGGCGATATTATCAGCTTGTAGAAGAAATACCTATCATGACAGAATAATCTTGGAAATATTAATGTTGAGATGTAGGAATCGCCCCATGACACTCACTCCAAGTAAACGAGTACAAACCTATAGAGAGCATGCGTCTTGGCCAACGCTTCACCTCCCTCCCCTTGCGACCACTCTCATAAAATTCGTTGGATGCTGATTGTTATTCTATTCTTGTGAAACCGAGACATTTCCCGGGCAATGAAAGCCGATACCAGAGATTCAAAGGTATGAAGCGAAACAGCCACCGTGACCCCCTCGCTGTGTGGAGCATTGTGTTTTGGTTCTCTCATTACGCTTTTGACGATAAACATCATGGGTTGCCCCAAACAGACTGACCCGCTCTCGTCATTACATACGTACAAATAGGGATAAAGAAGCCCTGGGGCCAGTTAAGCCACCCCACTAACAAGAGCCTTGGTCTTGAAGATATTTGCCGTATAACATCGAGCCGGTCCATACCAATGAAGACACGCTGCCCAATATCGAGAACCAGCTTCGCATGTCATCTCCCTTCTTCCATTGCTCCCATTCTTTTCTGAAGGCCCTCTGGATTTCTTGCTCCTTCTCGATGCTGTCTCTAAGCCCTTTTAACTCTTCAATGATGGCTTCTGTTTGTTCCCGTAAGAACTGATGATGTTCGCAGAGCCATCTGTCCTTGGTCTCTGGTTCCAGGCTCTTGGCGATCTTCTGGTAGCCTTCTTCAGGCTGAGAACCCCGGTCTTCAGCTCCAACTCCATGCTGGACATCCGTTCTCGCGTCACCGTCAGCTCGCTAATCTGACATGGCTGCGGTTCTCGTCAAGGTCTAAAGTGTTGTTAATTTCTTTTCTCTTGGGGCTTGATCGAGAGAGCGAACTTTGCTTTTGGCGGGAAACGGAGTTTGGGCTTGGTTAAGAGTAGGTGTTATTTGCTTTGGGTTGACTTTCGATTCTGTGATGTGCGTGTACTGTGAAGAGTGGAAAATGTTTATGAGAATATCCTTGCACGCGAGTGATGGTGGCGAGGGTGTCAAGTGGCAAACAGGAAGGAATGAAGAAGAAAGGAGAAGGAACAATAACAGTGGAATTGTTGAACGCACTGCCAGTGGTGAGCTAGCTTGTAACCCGTTTTTCTGTAGCTATTGCCTTTACCTTTGACCTCCATACCTACTAATCTTGTGATAGCCGTTGTTATAGAGACTTGATCACAGAATTGTGATCTGCAGAGTCTGCATGGCTGCTACGACGCCCTTATGTTCAAACATTTAATATTGATGCATTAAACTAACATATATACTACCAGGTTATTAGTAATATCTGTGTATAAATGATGTGACTATCTCGCCCTTCAACCTCGTGTGTGTCCAAACTTATAATGCATAGCTCCTTCCCCCCCTCCCCAAGTGAATATCCTCGTCACGTGCACCATAATACTCCTCAACTTCCCAAGTGAATGACTTTCGCCAATGTATGGAATATCCATTAGCATTAACATTGCGAGATGGCTACATGCAACCACTTCTACGAGGAATGCGGCTGTACGTTCCATTGCTGATCCGGGTCCCTTTACCAACTCTTTATCTTCAAGACCCAACACGATGGATCCAAATAGCCTCGTCAGGAACGCAACGGCACCGCTCCATCCAGACACAAAAAACCAACTCCCTGCTAAACAGTGTTTACTAAATGGAGAGAAGCATGGAGAAAAGCATGGAAAGAAACATGCTCGCGGCTGCGGCTCGAACGCGTTGCTTCTCGATCACATATTGAACGAGGCCAATTATGGCGTGCTCGTGCCTACGTCTTCTTGAACATGTAAATCTCTTTCATTTCATACCGAGTACTCTTCATTCTCGTTGCTTCTCATTGCTAATATAAAACAAATAGTCTGCATCGACATTTTACAGCATCCGCCGATCACGATGCTTTCCCCTTACCCATATCTGGCCTCAAGAAAAGGGAGAGAACGTGCTATGGCCTCCACTGTTTCGGGTAATTCCTCGACCCCTTTCTTCGGAAGCTACTAGATACACGTTCTCGCATGTTCGAGACTATCTAAACCTGATTTCGCGGAATGAAGTTCATTCTACCTCCACACCGGCGTGTGTTGTTGGATTAGCCTGCACGAATGATTGACAGGTCAACTTCTCGCGTCTGAAACATCCAAAATTCCCGGCGCCAAACTCTTGGATTGGGTCTTCGGTGACCATCGGACACTTCCAGTTGCCCCTGATTGATTTCCGGCTCATCTCCATCCAGTCTACGGTCCATCAAAATGTTCACTTGCGGATCGCCGTAAGTAGTGTTCATCGTGAGGTGCGATGCGCCAGCAGGTATGGATATCCAGATTGGCGGGACCATACCCGAGACAAAGTAAACACATTTATTATAGCGCGAGAATTGTTGAATATAAGAATGCTACCCTCGGTCTCTGAGGTCTCTAATAGACGACCGACGGAACCGACCATCTCTGTCTCTGTTTTGAAACGGTGACAAGCGCGTTCGTTCTCTTTTCTGTCGTTTATTGATCGCTTGGTTCTAGTAGCCTTTCGCTATTCCAAAGTTCAGGATGAAACTGAACAAAACCCTTATTCTTTTGACTGCTCTTGCAGGAAGCTCAGTGGCTGCACCTACTGGAGCCTCTTCATTACAACTTCGACAGCCGGACTCAGAAGCTTTGCGGATATGAGAGTCTCATCTATCGACGGGTCAACTTACTCAATCGGATCGCGAGCTCCTGAACAGCCTCCTGGTGACAGCTTCCCTGAGAAAACGAGAGGAAGCAGGCACATTTAGTGATATAGGGGGGGAGCATTGGCAGCGCTTTGGGTACCGGTATCGGCAGCGTTGTCGATACAATTCTTGGTCTCCTCAATGGTGCCATGGGCGGCGCCAAAGGAAATATTGGGCTCAATATTGGTGTGAGCGGTACTGTTGGAAACGAAGGTGCCGCAAGCGGTGCGGCGCCTGATTTGGGCAAGCTTTTGCAGGGCCTCGGAATCGATGGCAAGGGCAACATCAATCTGACCAACATTGCCAAGAGTCTCGGTGTTGCCACCCCAGATCTCCAGAGCATCTTCAAACAGCTTGGTGCAGATTCCAACGGACTTGTTCCATTGAGCACCCTGCTGCAGAGGCTGGGTCTCGGAAGCAACGTTGGAAACTTGAATCTGAGCGGCGTCTTAAACAACGCTGGAGGTTCGGGCAGTAAAGGTCTTAACCTGAATGGCCTCCTCAAGGGACTTGGCCTCAATAGCAACGCTGCTGGCAATCTCCTCAAGAGTCTTGGTGCTGATTCCAATGGCAATATCTCGCCAGCCGATCTCCTGAAAGGCCTTGGACTCAATGGCCAGCAAAACATTAATCTCGGCTCTTTTCTTCAGGGACTAAATGGAGCTGCTAGGAAAGTAGGCATTGACCTAAGTGGTGTTTTGAATGGCCTTACCAGTATTGTCAACGGCCTCGCCAGTGCTGCGCCAAACATCCCAGCAGGGAACGTCTCTCTTCCAGCAGTCGGCACCGGTTCAACAGGTGGTATCCCGGCTTCAACTCTGCAGGGAATTGCCAACGACATTACCAATGGAATCTTCAGAAATGTGGTGGGAGGACTGGACAATGCGACGATCAAAGATCTGATTCATATTGTCAAGAATGCCAATGGCAACACTCAGAAAGCTACTGACGATCTTAATCTGTACGCCGCCGCACGTGGCCTTGATCCCAGCCACCTCTTCCAGGCTTTGAAGAATGTTTTGGCACTCGGCAGCTCAGACAACAGCCTGGGTGAATCTCCTCGAGGGATCTGGGGGCCTCCTCGGCGGCCTTGTAAACGCCCTTGATGGTTTGACCAGCGGCAGAGGTGGACTTTCTGGAATCGGTCTGCCCGGTGTGTTGGATGGCGGTCTCATCGGCGCCATCATTGGCAATCTTGGCAGAACCAATGGAACGTATCAACCCCCCAGCATCCGGGAACGTCCCGAGACTGACGGTCGCAGAGCTTAAGCAATTACTTGACTTTGTCAAAAATGCCACCAGTCGAGACACTGTCACAAACGTCGTTAGGCAATTTGCAGCCTCGCACAATCTCGACCCTGTGCAGCTTGCCCGAGCGCTACAATGGCTTTTGAATGCTGAAAAGGGAGTTAGCACTCCGAGCCTACCTGTTAATACAACTAGTGTTCCTGTAGGGAATGTCAGTATCCCTAACCTCGGGCCTGTCTTGAATGGAACTGTTGGTGCCGTGAACAACACTCTGGGTAGCCTTGCTGGAGGAACTCTTGGTGGAATCAACTCAAGTGGCAGCCTTCCTGGCACTCCGCTTAATCTCGGTGGATTAAACGGGACTCTTGGTGGATTGCCCGGTGCTCTTACTGGAGCCCTTGGCAATGCAGAAGGTCTCGGAGGTCTCGGAGGTCTTGGAGGCTTGGTCGGCGGCCTTGGTGGCCTCCTTAGAAATCTCTTGGCGCTGCTGGGCCTTGGAGGTGGACTTGGAGGACTTGGAGGCCTTGGGGGACTTGGAGGAATAGGTTCTCCAGGCAATCTTGCTCCAAACGTCATAGGATCCATATTGGGACTTGGAAGCGGACTTGGTAACGGAACCGGTGTCGGTAACTTGCCAGGTCTCGGCAACTTGGGCGGCTTGGGCAACCTGACCGGTTTGGCAAATAACCTTACTGGAGCGATCCCCGGTTTGGGATCTGGACTGCCACTGAACTTGACGGGAGCTCTTGGGCCGCTTGCTGGTAATCTCACTGGAGCTCTAGGTCCCCTTGCTGGAAACTTGACTGGCGCGCTGGGCTCTCTCGCTGGTAACCCAACAGGAGCTCTGGGTAATCTCACAGGGGCTCTTGGTCCTCTTGCTGGGAATCTGACAGGAACTCTCGGTTCAATTGCTGGTAACACGACTGGTGCAGGCTTGGGCTCAGCTCTGTCTGGCGTGGGATCTAACTTGGTATCTGCTGCTTCCGGTCTGGGATCAGCAGCATCTAATTTGAGTTCAGCAGCGTCTGGCCTAGGATCTATTGCATCTGGCTTGGGGTCAGCGGCTGTAGGTTTGGGATCGGCTGCTAATGGCCTGGGAGCCGTTACTCCTAGCTTGGGCTTAAGTGTTGCTGGTTCAGGATCTGCAGGCCTAGATTTAGGATCGATCATCTCTGCCATAGGAGCAACGGTCTCTGGCGCAGGAACTGGTGTGGGATCTACCGTTGCGGGTCTGGGTTCAACTATTTCTGGCTTGGGCTCGGCAATCTCTGCAGGTTCTGGAGGTTCTGGCGGATTGAACGTCACGAGGCCAACTTCCTCAGGTTCCGTTTCTGTTGGGGCAGGTTTACCATCTGGTTCTACTGGCTCTGGCATCGTTAACCTGAACTCATCCATTGGAACCGGCCTTGGTTCCGCCTCTGTGCCCAGCTCCAACTTGGGATTATCTGCAGAGCTTGCCATTGCTGGTCCATCTAATAGAACCGCTTTTGTTGTTGACTCCAGTGAGTTTGACGAGGATGAGTCTCTCCGATCCAACGTCAGACGCACCCACGCAGCGCAATTCAGATCTAAGCTTCGCAAAACCAAGGCTGGAGCAGTATAAGTATGCTCACCATAGCATAACCGCAGCGGTTTGAAGAATCTAGAGACTAGACGGTCACCACCGACCTCTTCGCAAGAAATCATGATGAATGGGATATCGAGGAGTCCTTTTATGTCAAAGGTCACTTTTGTTGTTTGTTAGCCAAGAAGATGGAACACAATCTTACGGATTCATCTAAGCACCTTGGAAAAGGCTACTATTTGTAATATTATTAGTTAGGGGTTTGTTACCCATTGTTATATGGAATCTACTCAATGTGAAGTGCTTTCTGCCTTTTCGAAATCGACAGCTTGACATTGTTTCTCTGTTGTAAATGTAGACGATTGTGCTATTCAACCTGAAAGAGATGTGTGTATAAGTCTCACTTACACTGGCAGGCACCTTGGGATATGATATCCATGTAAAGTGCAATTATGCTGTAGTTTTGCGATATTAGAAAAATGTATATGGAGCTGGGAAAACAAAGGGGGTGGTTTTATAGATAACGATACATCTAGTAGATAGAATCAGATCTAGTAGACAACAATAGATACCACCCCTCCCTGAAGATCTAGAACTAAAAGTTATATGTATATGTACCTGTATTTTCCCGCATGTGTTCGAAACACCAGACGACAAGGTCTATCCAACTCCCCCATAAGCCACAAGCAAAAGACGAGTAAAACGTTTGGGGTCGTAGCCCAGCAAAGCAGCCCTTTGAAAACAATGTCATACCCTTCTTTTTGGATCAGGTGATATAAACAGCAGCAGGTACTCAATGCCGCATTGATAAAAGCGCTTTTTGACACCACAATCTCTGGATATGCTAGATCCAATGTAGATACGTGGCCGACATCCCGGGTTTTCAAGGGTGATGACATATATTGCCCAGCGATTGTCTACTTCCATAGGGAGGTCCTTTAAAAAGAGATGAAAGTCGAGCTAGAAGGCGAGAGTATCTCAAATACGCTGGGTGCAAATGAAATGGGCGCTTCAACAAGCATCTCCCTTATGCGTGACATCAAATGCTACCTGTCAAGAACCGCGCAAAGTTTGGGTTCTGTAAATATGGAGGGGTGTCGCAAAGTGTAGCCCAGGTCTTCTCTGCCACAAACTCCAAGGCTGGAGGAAGCGAGGAAGACATCGAGGGCGTGGCTGGCTCCATGGTCCCAGTGGGAAGACACCAGTGACGATGGAGAAAAAACTGAGAGATGAAGTTGAGTAACGCCAATACAATGAAGAGGACAACGATGGAAAAAGCTGGAAAAAGCTGTTGACGATGGAAAGAGGAGGAGTAAAATGATGAGGTTCAATCGATGAAATTTATTAGGCCATGGTGGCCATCCACAAGGCAGGACAAATATAGTGATAGCGGCAGATACTAGATAAAAATACTGATAGTAGTGGATACAACATTGGATTAAAACATATCTATAGCAGTGGAAAATGGGTAGTAACAATGAGTTATCCTAGGTAGTATCAGTGAGTAAAAAATATCCAATCCTGTTCCGACACTTGAGCCTCACCCAGTCGCCGAGGTGCTGGCTAGCATCTCCCTTCTCTATATATGCAAGTACATAGATACACATCCATCTCCAACAGATAGATACACCGCTGTTGCTACCTATAGATATATATCACTACTAGATATAGACAGTCCTCTCCGAACGTGGGCATAGATCTTGTTGAGTCTCTCTCTTATGGTGCCATTAATGGCCATCACAACTCCCAGTCTTTCCAGTCTATCCTCTTATCCAACCGAGGCCAAGGTCCAGATTAGGCATGTTCTCTACCAGATCGTCATCTACTTTAGCTATCGGGTCAAAGATAAAAAGTTTCTCAGCTTCAAGGTGGTGCCTGTCAATTCACAGATCCCGGCTAATGTCGCCGTGAATGGAGTAACCGCCAATAGAAAAGGAACGTTTTACTTTTCAGAGACAATCACAAGCTACTCGAGCGTCTTTGGGGAGTTGCGTAGCAACCATCTTTTCTTGAGGATTGACTAACTACCCGCTGAGTTGTAAAAATGGCAAATCATGGCCATATCGAACCACTGAGAGACCACTGCTCTTTTGCCTTCTTCTCATCTATACCCTTGCAACCAGCCGGCTCACTGCTCCGCAAGCTTCTCCAATTCGTCCACACGCTTGCATACGTTTTCCAAACTCTCCACCGCCTCATTAAATTTCCTCTGAATATAGTAGCACGTCTCCTTTCGTTCCTCGAGTCTCTCTCTCAGGCTGTTGAGATCCTTCTTGAATGACACTTCAGGATGATTAATCTCTTCCTTGAAGGCCTCTTGGATACTTTTAAGCTCAGCCGAGAATGCTTCTACAGGCTCGCTGAGCTTTGCCACTCGTTCCATGAAGGATGGTTGAGAATCGAGGAGACGATGCGTTGTTCCGAATCTATCATTATAATTGTCCCATCGATGTTCGAATGCTCTAAAAGCGCTGTTGTAACGGTTTTCGAATGTCTGATGCTCATCCTCGATGTCTATGACGTCCGACTCGAGTTGATGTCTAAAATTGGCGACATCACCGCTCACTTCCTGAAATCCGCCTGGAAGACAGTCGACCAAATCTCTCAGTTCTTCGCGCCTCTGCATCAGTTCTTGGCGTTTCTCTAGCATCGCCTTTTTTGCCTCGCGTGAAGCCGCCGCCATCACAGCCTGCTCACTGGGAGTATCCACGTCCATATTTGCTTGCTTAAGATGGTGTCTTGCCCTGGCTGTGTTCGTCGAAGTTGAGAAGAGAAAATAACGTGGTTGCTTCAGAAGCAAAGTGGACGAGAAGAAAAGAGGAAGAAAAAAAAGTAAGGGGTGCAGAAGAATGTTCGCCGGATTATATAATTTTCTAGGCAGGTGACGAGCAAGTTTGGCAGCTGCCAACTTGATCGCATGCTGTGTATGTGGGAGGGAAACTTGGTAGCAGCGACGCTCCTACCCAAAAGATTGCTATATTTGATGCTTTTTCTAATAGTCATCAAGTCCAGCTTCATCATCTTTCGGCCTTTGCTTCGGCACAAGTCAGCATCATACGGCCGCAAAGTCGTACGCCATAAGGAACCATCATGGTGGAAATTCAGTCTCCTCGCAGCCTCAAGATCGCGGAGCTACCATTTGATAATTACAGTTAAGACTAGCCTCACATTATACCACGCCCACTTTGTCGACTCATCTGGTCAACATTTGGTTTATTTCTCCATGTAGAACTGTTATTCATGTTATGGATGCTCAAATATCTATGGAGAACTGGGTATTCGTCTCCTTCAATAGCAATGGTGGATGCCGGAATTCACTCATTCGAGTGAACTTCATATGCCCCTTGTGACCTAAGCCAGGGAATACAGCACGCTCACGTTGTTGACACGTTTGGCCCCATATACTCGTCATCCGAAATACGCATTAGCTTTCTTTTGTTCCCAGTCTATACCCGCGCTGTGTCCCTAAGCAATATTGCCGCCCACCAGATGCCATTAACGAACCATTCTAGTTCAACTCTCGATGGCTTTGAACTCTGTTTAAATCCATTCCATCCAATACTGTCAAATATAACCCCTGTCCCTCAGAGTCCCCCCCCCCCTAAAATACAGCAACAAACGTTGAATATGCTCCTTTCAATCTACACCGGAAAAGGGTTCAAGGCGGCGGCGGCGGTGCTGGCGAAGAATTGCTCGGGGATGCGGCACGACGTTCGTTCAGCCTGAAGGCAGCAAACCGTTTAGCAAGTGGCTCACCCGGCTCACCAACAGCAGATGGGGCCTTGGAATGAAAAGAAGACGACGAAGACAATGGAGGTGACGAGACCGATGATGAGGTCGTTGACGGAACTCCATCATACTCTCTTAGACGCTTGGGGATTCGCTCACCAGTCGAGTTCAGGATGACTTGTAGTGTCTGCCAGCCTCCTGTAGAGCGGAGCTGGAACGAGTCGGCGAGGTCATGCTGAGTTGCAACGCGACAGAGAAGGGCCTCCTCATCCTGGAGCAGAGAAAAAGAGTTTACAGTCAGCCAACTTCATATTTGCGACTTGCGACAAGATAGGGAGCAAACCTTTGAAAGAACTCCGAGTTGGTGGATGAAGCACAGAATGTGAAAGTTTGATACTTCTTGGCCGTTGTCGCTGGGCTTCTGACCGTTTCGCAGATTTAGAGCTCGTGCCAAGGCAGAGTGCTCTTGACTTTCGCCAATGTACTCGCGGTTCTCGATGGGAAACCCTGTCTGAGTGAATGTAGGCTTGGGATCGTCAGGGAAGCCGTGCGTTAGAGTCACAAAGAGATATTCGACCGGAAACGCCGGCTTTGCGTTTTCCTGCACCTTGGCTCCGTACTCGTTCACCTTGCGATAGAAAACTTCGGGAATGTACCTCGTCCGGCTGACGGAGCCGTCATCTTCCTCCTCTTCGCGGACCAGCATGGAGTTGGGATCTGCTGACGGTTCCACAATGTCAGCTCGCACCATCTCGACTGCCTCGTTGGACATTTGGTACGCCGAGATGGCAATGTTGCCATCCTCGTCGCCTGTGATTACGCATGTAACAAATTTGGAGCCAAACTGGCCCGAGTCACTCCACTTTGAAGGGTTGGGATACTGGGCTTGTAATCTGGACGAAAAGCATGTCTCGAGGGACGATAAGTAATACGATTCGAGGTGGCGCTTGCAAACGACAGATCCATCGCCACGCCCCGAGTCGAGTAAGTCTGTCCAGATGACACCTACAGGCTCCAGCCCGCAGAGCTTGGCAATGTGGTCAATGTCTTTTTGGTTGGCCCATGCGTTCATGCTGATGCCGTCAACCTCATCGACCTGGGGTGGCTCATATATGGCCTCCACCACTGCCTTGACTCCTAGCGGGACCACCGTATACTCTGTATATCGGCCGTACAGGTAGCCCAGTCGCTGAGAGCCAGTCTTGCGCCAAGCGTCAATGAAGCCATCGATAATGGAAGGGCTGGAAAATTCGACATGGTCCACCATTCGGAAAGTCTGAGGGTTGAGCGTAATCGCGCTCGGTTGGCACTTTGTGCAAATGCCTTCTGGCCAGGCCGGATGACCAGATGGACAATCTCGTTTGACTCGGAAATAGGGCTCGACCAGAGGAGGGATATAAGACGTCCCAGATTCGGGCTTGTTCGTCGCGGCGTTTATCTTGCGCAGGTAGGAATGGAAAGAAGGGTACTTGATTCCCTTTTCTAGCAGATAGCCTGGGTCGAAGGGATCCATAGGCTGGCAGTTGTCGCACATGCCCTTGGGGCCGTGTCGGCACATCCTGTCTCGTCCTCGTGGGATCTTGCCATCTAGCTTATCTAGCCGGTCATCTACTGCCGACTGCTTGACTGTTTCCCATGGCTTCGCGATTCTCTCGGGCTTGGGATCGATCGGGAAGTCTTCGGTGGGCAGTACGGGCTTGCCATTCAACCTAGCAGAGGTCACAGTTGCAGGGACATCACCGTTAGTAGTCCCGCTCGCAGCGTCGTTTTGGTAAGAGAGAAAGATCAAATCGCCGTGCCTATGCATCAGCAAGTTAGCGGTGCTCCCGGGCCCCACGTCCTGTACCAGGACGTCATGTTAAGCGGCGTACTTGAGGCCGATCTGCCCGATCTGAAACTGGATAATATCACCTAGTCTCTTCGCATCGCGGCCCGTGGGTGAGTTTGACAAGACGATGGTCTTGGGATCAACGGTCGAGGGTAGGTGGGTAAGTAGCTGAAGCATAGGTAGTTCAGTTAGATCATCGTCTTCATCGAGAGGAACATCAACAGCTTCCGGTCTTGTACTAACCTGCTGTCCCAGATCACCAAACGTAGTCGTTGGCTCTACCGTCAGGCGGATCATGCCATCAGGCCCGCGCAGTCTGATCAACATGGTGGGCGAATGACGGTTGCAGCACGCAAGATTGGGCGCGATATGCTGGTGGGGTGACTCGGGCCTGCGTGAACTTGGAGATTCGATATACTATCAGGAAGCGGGACTCGAGATATAGGTGGCTATAAAAAGAAGGAAAAGGAAGAAGAAGGAAGGCAAGTTGAACACGGGCGTTATAAATCCGCAAAGAGGCCAGGCTGCAGCATGTCCAGCTTTGGCAGCCGCGGGAGGGGAGGAAAAGCGAAACAGAGGCGGTTGAAGCTTATTGAATCATGAGCTCCAGCTCGGGAATAGCACGAGTACGTTGAAAAGCGTCATTCACAGTGTGCCTGAAGCGGGCGCCACATTGCTTAGTAACTGTGCAGCTGTCGGTGGAACATTTGTCGGCCCGCCCGCATGACCAAGGCCGCCTGGTACCTATGTATGTATCCTTGTACCGGGTGCATGCTCTCCGCCTGCTAGAAGCGGCAGTTGGTCGGTACGTACCCCGCGACCAAGGCTCTGCCGCCAATCTGGCCAGAAGGGTGGCATGTGTGCGACGTGTCGATAAGCAGCGACAAGGGCCGAACTGCACTCTGTTCTTTATAATCCAGGGAACTTCAGCCCTCGACGACAGAAGAAAAAACAAACCAGCGTTGCGCCATTCCACGCTGCTTCGTCCGCTCATTTGTGCGCCTGTCTGGATACTCATTTTCGGCACGGTTTTTTATTGAGGAAAAGGCCACGGCTATTGTCGTTTCAAACTTTACTTTCGCGGACCTTGATCGGCGACAGTCACTCGCTCACGAAAGAAAAAAAAAACGTCAAACCCAAAAAAACAGAAAAAATGTTCGACATTGACTGGAAGGGCCTTGCCCTTCCATTCGCCTACCTCATCGTCCTCGGCGGCGCGCTCATGACGTTTTCCACAATCTATCGCAGACGGAAGGCCGGTACGAAACGAATCCGAGTGACTCCCCCGTGATGTTTCTCGCCGCAAACGCTAACACATCCATGATGGCAGCTGAAAGCGCAAACCTCGCGCCCTGGTTCGGCCCTCACCTCCAGCGAGACATCTACCTCTCTCTCCTGCATCTTGATCCCGAAGAAGGCGCCCGAAAAGGCCCCCAGGGTCCCCGATGGCGTCCTGCGAGCGGCCCTCCTGCGTCGCGCAGTGGAGGATATCGAGCGCCTGATCCACATCAAGACTGCCAAGCAGGCGTGCGGAGCGCTTCTGCAGAGGGGAAGCGTTGGCGATGACCTGTGGCAGCGCTTCCTGCGCGCAGAGAAGGAAATGGAGGAGGAATTGAGAGACGTCGTTACTGAGGTATGTCTTTGTGCTAAACATGCCGGCCCTTTCGCCTCATGTAGAGTCTCAAAGCGAACGACTAACACGGGGATTCTAGGCCAACGCTCTGGCGCCAAACTGGGGCTCCATCATCTTCCAGTCCGCACACGAAATCGCCGCCAACACCAAGCTTCGCCAGCGCCTAGAGGAGATTCAGGCCCAGACTGATTCCGAGAAGGCTTGGTGGGACAAGAAGCGAGGACAGATCCGCGCAGATTTCATGAAGGAGCTTGAGGAATCCGAAAAGGGCTCAACAAAGGACGGTCACGAGGACGATGCTGTAGTTGTTGACTCCCCCAAGAAATGAGACGGGACAGACTAATCAAGGCGACGGCGGACACAAAGAGAACGATGAAAGGCAAAGATGGGAGAGGGCATTCATGGCGCGAACCACGGCGCCTGTGTATATATAGACATTCAATGGTGGAGGAAAGGGCGAGATGATCAATGGGCGTTTGGTGCACTGCAACAGAGCTTGCACTCGCACCGACGATTGCAGTGACCATGGCGGGTAGAAAATTCATGGCGTTTGAATGGGCATCACAGACGAGAGAAGACGAGGGACTGTTTGGATTTGTACTGTATTTTATTCAGGAAGCGGCTATCAAGAAACCCCCAAGTTAGCCATCCCGCGTCTCTTGTCCCTACGCGACTTGGAAACATTTCTGCCAGAGGCTGCGTAGCCACTCTTGTATTTGATAAATAACAGTTACATCATGCCAAGTCATTGCTGTAAAATCTTCTACCCAGCCCCTCCCGTTAAAAGTCCACCTCTCCCTCCGATGCTCCATGTATGCTGTTGTTATTGTACCTCCCCAGTATACTATATATATACCTTACATGATATGTACGAAAACACGAGATGGAGGTTGCCGGTGACGGTCTCAAGCCGCCAATCTAAGATGCAAGTAGCAGCCGCCCCAAGGGAAAAAAAAACACCCAACCCCGATGATACGGACCAAAAAGCAAAAAGCAAACGCCATATAACCTTTCAAAGAAGACAAGTTGCAGAAAAACTCCAGGACTCTCGGCCATCTCCCCCCCAAAGATGGTGCCGATGCTAGACCGATGATAACGATGGATATTGGGGGGAAAAAACACGTGTTTTGGACAGACAAAGAGAATAATAGTCAAAAGGGAACGCCCTCCCTTTATTGCTGGGAAAAGGGATTCATCTTTCGTCTCAAAACATCCTCATCGGCGGCGCTCCTGGTGGCGTCTCTCGCAATCTGCTCCTCCGTCTTGAGGACAACAGTTGGGCTCTCGCAGCCTCTCAGGCCGATGAATCTGCCCATCTTGCGGCGCTTCTCTTCAAGCGGTGCCTCGGACCGCCAGTTGATCGGGCAGGGGTACTGTCGAGACCAGGGAGAAGGGGTCCGCTGGTGGTAGAACTGAGCGAGGGACTCGAGCTGAGCGTCGGTGAGGAGCCAGAACTGCAGCACGGTGCGCGGGAAGTGCGGGTGTACAGCACCGGTGGTGAGCTGGACAAGAGGAGACAGGGGCAGTGCCATCTGGTGTAGTTTGTGGGCGAGTTGGGGGTTTTTGGCGAGGCGGCGGCGCAGGGAGCTCTGGTGGTTGCGGTGGTGAGACGGCAGGCGACGGTGATGCATCATGATGTCGGTTTGGTGAAGATTGTCGTGACAAAGTAAAAAAAAAGGGGGGGCTCCGATTGGATTTCCTCCTCTCGGTGCGTGTCCTCCTTGACGCCGAATGTCTTGGTATGTTGAATGTGTTTAGACGTCGGTGGGTGGGTTTTTGCTGTTCCAAGACACCCGACTCGACGAAGCAACACTCGGAATACACGTTTGGCCCAGATTCTTCACGGCAGGAAACGTCGTGCTTTTTAAATGCAGGCTGCGCCTTTCAGCCACTAGCCAAGATGTCTAATGAGATTTCTGAGATCGTTTGTCGTCGTGTCTTTTGCTGTTCCCCTTGAGGCTGACCGTTCTCGGAAAGAAAAAAGCTAAAAGCGTGTGTGTGAAAGCGGAGTGGCCGTCAACGTGCACAAAGTACGAGTGCGTTCAAAGGCTAAAAACAAGGCGGTAAAAAAAACGAGGCTTGTTCAGCTGAGACTGTCCCCCTTTTTTGGGTTTCCTTTGTATGAAAACGACACAGAAAGAAGAAGAGAAAGAAAACGAAAGCAAAGCCGAAGAGTTTGGGGGGGCCCCCTGGCTGCTTGTAGATGAAAAGAGAGGCGCCACTTGCAAACGCCTTGTTGGTTCTCTCTCCTTGTTGACTCTTGTAGCCGCCCGCGCAAACCGGATGCGAGACAAACGAATCAGATTGAACAGACAGATTCAATCAATCAATGCCGGCCAAAAGGTCCTAGCTTCCCCTTTGAATGGTTGGGCGAGAACGGAGAGGTCGAGGCTGCTGAGCTGAGATGAGATGGGAACCGGTGGTCAGGTGCTTATTTGAGTTGAGGGCTGGCTGACTTGAGGCTTCTTTTTCTTTATTCACTCGGTGGGCTGGAGGATAATGATACTTGGAATAGAAACGGAAAGGAATAGGAATACTACTACTGGCAATACTGGGTGCGGCCAAAAAAGAAGAAGAGGAAAACGAGGCAAACGAGGCCACAACCGCTTTTATAGATGGGCCTCTTATACGCCAGACGTACAGGACGATCGATACATGGACGCACGCCCGTGTACAGCCCACCTGCAAGTCGCTGCTAGTGCCGCTGCCACACAATCAAATCAATGGAGTCAGTCGCTCACGCAAATCCCAGCCCAGCTCATTATTAATGCCACGCTGGACTCGAATCAACTGCATCATCGTCATCCATCGGCTCGAGGGGGGGTGCCGGTATTACTGACTATACGGAGTAGCGGCACTACTACTGTAGCCATTGGCCTCAAGGAGCTGCCAGAGCCGGGAGTCTGGAAGCTGCAGCTGGAGCCGGGATCTGGGAGCCCTGCTGCTGGCCCTTCCATGGCTTGGCTCAGCCCCCCGACCCATTGAGAGTCTGTCCATCAATGCCATTGGAAACGCCTCGCCGCGAGAATCGACACTTGGCTGCCCCTCCCCACCAACCACGCAGTTGCTACTGCTCTGGGCAAGGCGCCGTTTGGTCCCGGTACCGGTACCTGGAGCCCGTCTGAGCCTGTGGCCTGTGGCCCGTACCTGTCCCCTATGGTCTGTACCTGTCCCCTATGGCCTCAACTGCTGGCTCTGCTGGCGACGGAGCCGCCGCTCGCGTGCGCTGCGCTGTGCTGGATCTCTGGGGCCCCGCCCGCCGCTCTGGTACCGGTGGCCACTGAGTTACAGGTCGGCGACCGCTAAAACAACCCGCCTGTACTCTACATGCAAACCGCCAAAGCTCCCGTCGTTGATGTCGGTAGAACTGCTCGTCAATACATTATGCAGGGCTTGCCGCCGTCCACGTCCCGCATTCCCCCCCCCCCAATCCTTCGCTTCTCTTTTGCTCTACAGCACAGCACGGCACTCCCACTGCCCGGATCGGACCAGATTGCATGTACTCAAGCAGACCAAGAGGGCAAAGGGCGAGGGCGAGAGCTGATCAACAAGCGTCCTGGTGCCATTGTCCAGTCCAGCCTTTACCACAATGACGGTCGGACGCTACCTCGCCTGGGGGGGGGGGGCAATCTCCATGGCTCCATGGGGGGGATGAGCTTTGCGACGGACGCAGCCATAACGCCCAGAGTGAGACATTGCTAGCCAGAGCTGACCCTCCCAGAGAGGAACCCTGGATAGACAAGCAACAACGTGACGATGGACGAATGCTACTGCACTGCGATTCGCTGCTCCGTCCGCGGCACTGTCGCATTCTGTGCCAGCGAATGGGCCTTTGTCGCTCGGTCGCCAACATCACCAACGTTGGCCGTGGAAACCCAACGGGCGACCGAGACCAGAAAATGTCTCCGTCGACGGTTGGGCCGAGAGGCTTCGGTTCCCGGATCCGCATGTCCTCGTGGCTCAAGCCTTGGGGGCGCACGACGCAAGATGGGTGTGCCACAAGGAGGGGGGAGAGAGACTCTTGGGAGCAGAAGCCGGCGATGCTGGTTCCGGGCAGAAGCCTCAGGCCCTTCCCAAGACCGGAGGCGAGGGCACCAAGTTGGCCGAAGCAAGAGAAAAAGAGACCCGGGCTGAGTCCGGCCAGCACAAAGGTGATGCGAGTAGATACATTGCATCAGTCCAGGCGAGACAGCGCCGGTGCTTTTGGGTTGGAATGCTCTGCGGGACTGGTGCTCGGCGTCTGGTGCTATTTTCGGCCCTCTGCTCGCCCTTGGATCCCTCTCTTTTCGTTTTCTTTTTTTTTTTCATTTCTTTCCGGCAAATGAGCTTCATTCGTGGAATTACATTACACGGCGTCCACGCTGCCTGAATCGCAGCCCGTTTGCATGCGGTTGGTGCCCTGCGCACGCGCGATCTGCACACTTCGCCCTTGCTATCAAAAGGATCGGGTGGCACATGGGCGTCCAGGCCGCCCAGCCATGTGGCCGCCAGACACACAAGAAGCTTCTCGCCACTCATGACCCGAATACTTGCATATAAGTTGGCCTGCATAACACCATTGCGCTCTCCCTGCGGATGGTGTCAACTACAGTACAGTACAGCCTGTGAACGGCGTCCAATCCGTTGTCTAGGCACGGACATCTACTGAGCCGGTGCATGTCTATCTGTCTGTCTGTCTGTCTATTGGGCCATTCTCTACCCGCGCCAAAGCGAGAGAGATGGAGCTCCTTGACAAGAGCCGGAGCGGGCAGCAGGCATCAAGCATCGAGCGTATGATCGACGGCGCATGTGCTGCCCAGCACAGCTTTGTCCAACCACCGAATCCCATGGGGCCCTTGCGCCAATCCCATCGTCAGCCTGAAACGGCATGGGATTCGAATTGTCTTTATTCTTCCAGAAAACGGTGGCCCACCGTAAAAGGATCATCGTCGCTTAGACTCAAGAGGGAAAATGCCCTTCTGGTTTCCTGGCCCATGGCATGGGCTCCCTACGGCATAGCTGCTCTGCCGGCGCATCTGCTAGGAGCTGCGTGTGTCACTCTTGAGACATGCACTAGCAGACACAATAAATAGTAGATAGATCACGGCCGGGCCTAGCAGCTGCAGGGCGCGAGTTTTGAGAGAGAGTCATTGTGGCACTTGGGAAGTTGGGCGAGAGAGCAACGGATTCGGTTGAGTCAGTTGGATTCACGACATGGCCGGGCTTGCGGTGTCTGAGGCTCTGAGGCTCTCTTCCCGTGCTACCCATTCACCGTCCGCGTACTCGTATTTTTTTTTTTTTCCTGTCGTGCGAGGGTTTCATCTGCAGCCGGACAGTCGACCACTTCCAGCACGGCTCTACACAAAACAACCTACGTGGCAGTCATGGTCGCAACGACGCTCTCGAGGACCGGCAAGTCGCATGAGAAGGCGTCACCACCTCGCTCTCGCCTAGACGAATCATGGACCTAGCAGATGCACGTACACGTAGGGCCGCAACAGGTGAGATTTCTCCGTAACCAATACGACTGTTACCCATTGCCATCTTTCAATCTTACATGTCTCAAATCCACCCCCCCCAGCTCGGTGGAACCCCAAGCGCATTCATTTTCACCTTGTACGTTTCCAATACGACTCTGTAGATGGGGGGAAGCAAAGCGCCCAACTCGCCATGCTGCACGGAGTAACCCAGGCCAAGGAACAAGAGCAACGTGAGGATGCATCGAGCTCGCGGTGTGATTCATCCTGGTGGCCCCCCCCCCTTGCAACGACAATCGGGATTTTGCCAGGCAGCCCAACACGCCCGTGTCACAAATTAAATAGTGATGTGTAATACTATCCAACATCGAACAGATGCTGGACACTTTGCAAGATGGTACTTGAACAAGACAATGATGATGCTAATTAATACCACCTTGCGTAACTAGCAGCCACTCAAACTCACCCAAACGCAAACGCTGTCGAAATTCATTGCAGAGTCTCGATACTGGCTGCAGCGCTGGACCGAGGCCTACCAGCCCATGTACCAGTCCGTACTTCGAAACGCTACAAACGATCGGTCGCTCTACCTACAGGCCATGAGCATTCGAATCGAGTACCTAATCCTCTATATTTACACCACCGTCCCTCGTTACTCCAGCCTTATAACCGTCAAAGGCCTGACGCCACAATACCGCGAAATCACAACCCTCGCCGAGGAACTGCTACAGACTCGACCAAACTGCGGTTTTGCTATGGACGCAGGATGGACATGGCCCCTATTTGTCGTCGCCTTTGGCTGCCGAGATCGCGCCGTTAGGGAAGAGGCGATTCGAATCCTCGGCCAATATCCCATTCGCAACGCCTTGCGCGACAGCAGAGTCTTTAGGGCCATTGCCATCAAGAACAATGAGACCGAAATCACAAATGGCATAGAGGGCGACGAGAATGAGCAATGGATGCGTCTCAGGAGGCGCGAGCTGGTCTTTGAAGATTTTGGCTCCTGCATCATCTTCCGGTTTGTGCAAAAGGATCCTGTGACAGGGAAATGGGAGCTGGTGGAAGAGGCAAGCGACTTTCGGGTCGGGCCTGATGGTCGGCTTCCATGGCGGAGACAGCCAATCTCTGAATCAGAGTCAATTCTTTCTGGCGTATGTTGATAACAAACACAAATAAAACTTTTTTCTTCCTCCTTTCTCTCTCTCTCTCTCTCAGACTACATACCTGATATGCTGTTGCTAAGTGTTGCTAGGTAGTCTGGCTTCCGTTTCGAACTCGCTTTCTTGACATATTCTCCCACTTACGAGGCACGGTTAGCTTTTTAGAAGCGCTCGAGGATGTGATTAAGGCAAAGATTTGGGCATTGCATTTATTTTTTCAATTATATTTTGGTTTTTCTTCTGCCACCTGGGAAGTATTGGAGCTACCAGCAGCCGTCAAAATTATTCTAGAGGCCAAAAATAATGCATACAGAACCTGTATTATTGACTGTAGACTTGTTGAATTGTGCATCAGGGAGTTGGGCGTGGTGTTTTGATTTTTGCGGGATCACTAAATAATATAGAGCAAAACTTGGACCGTGCATAACATCTACAAGCGTAATTGGTTTAGTGGTAAAATTCTCCGTTGCCATCCGAGCAACGTCGGGGAGCCCTGGGTTCGATTCCCAGATTACGCATTGAAATTTCTTTTTTTAGAAAAATGTCTACAACAAGAATCCTTTTTCTTGACCTTTTTGATCACTACGCGAAGAAAGTCGCTTGATGTAAGGGGCTACTATTCTTGGGTCAATCCATAAAAAATGGATTAGACTTTGTCTACTTGAGAAATTCCTTGCGATGGGAATTTTTTTCTCCAAGTTGTTGATCGGTACGTAAAGGAGGAGCCTCATTTTGCAGGGCTGCTCAATTGCATTTGTGCTTGGACAGTATTGACGGTTGCTCCTGGGTCGATTCATAGGGTACGCATTGGGCCTTGTTTCTTTGAGAAAATCTCGACTAGGAAATATTTTCTTTTGATTCTTTGGGTCAATATATGGGGAGAAATCACTCAAGTATCAAAGTGCACAATTGCATCTGCGATCGGGTGGCATTGAGTGCTGTCCCTGGGTGCAATCCCTGAATCACGTGCCGAGATTTTTTGAAGAAATCTCGACGGGGAAAGGACTTCTTGTCCAAGTTTTGGTCACTGTATGGAGCAGCCATTCCGTCGTCGGCATTTTCGTCATCGCCATTGCCACTCCCTCCAAGGTCGTAGCGTCCAAGCACGGCCAACAAGTCGACCAAGAAGACGAAGGGCGCCCGATAGGTCCACGAGGCCGTACAACCGTTATTTCCACGGGGCCCTTATATAAGCAAATTGCCCGCTATAACAACCGCTGTAATTTTCTTCTAGCTGCCCCTATAACTACCATTCCGACCGCCTTTCTAGCTGCCCTTCCAGCTGTATTTCTAGCTCCTCTTCTAGCTGCCTTTCTAGCTTTTCTTCTAGCTTTCTTTTTAGCTCCTTTTCCCTCTCTTTTCCCCTTTCCTTTTCCCTTTCCAGCTCCCTTTCTAACTTAGGCTCTTCTGGTAGCTGCTGTAACACCTCTTCTAGTACCTTTATCTCTTCCTGTAGCTGCCGTCAGCCTGCTTTTTACTGGGCTTGGCGGCTGGCTTGGCTGTAGGCCCGGCTTGGTTGGATGGTTATGGCTGCAAAATCGAGCTTCTGTTCGGTGTCGGATAGCCCAAAGGTTATAGCTATTTTCAACAACGTTGTTTGAAAATTGGCACCCTTTGCGAAACTGGTTGCAAGAATAGAGTATTTTCCAGCGGCCAGTGTGTGTAATATAATTAGACCTTTGAATAATCCACTTATAACCACCGATTACTGCGTAATAATCTAGATCAAGCTCTAAGTCTTCTCTAGATCCATAGAGTTGCTGAGGAGGAAAAGAGGTCATAATTAGGTAGGTAGTATTAGGTTATAAGGAAGATAGCTATAGGGGCAGCTAGAAGAAAATTACAGCGGTTGTTATAGCGGGCAATTTGCTTATATAAGGGCCCCGTGGACCTATCGGGCGCCAAGACGAAGCCCGAGACTCCAGTGCCCGCACCGCGTCAAACAGCAGTTCCGCTGCCCAACATCCCCCTAACTGCCCGACCAAAGGAATCGCCGGTGCCTCTCCCGTCTTCCTCTGCACTCCTCGCTACACCTGTCAAGCGGAGGTCAGAAAGAGCGAGACCGCAAAATAAATAAGTGCATACATTGAGTAATATAAGCACCCTACTAGCGTATCAAGTAGGCAGTGCTTTTTATACGGGAATACCTCCATAGCAGCTACTAGAGAAACGTAGATATAGTAGCAGCTACTAGAGAAGTGCAGATATAGTACTCCGTAGATATGTAAGAAGAGGGTGTATAAATGAACGCGTGGGTGTTTGTAATCTTCTCGGTCTTGGTTTTTCTATCCCCCGCTTGACCTGTGCAGTCGAAGAGCAAGAAGAGCAAGAAGGGCAAAGATGAAGTCAATGCCACTGGTTCGTCACAGCAGAGCCCCCCACCAAGTGCTCAGGGAGGGGATAAGAAAAAATTCACAATTGAATTTGCGATTGAGTGGTTGAGTGGTTGAGTGCTGTCACAGGGTGCAATTTTCGGGTGTCCAGTTCCAAGCTCCGAAAGGCTAGTACATTAATCAGGCCATGATGATTTGAAGATGATATGCGCTGCAATCAATGGTTGAATAGGATTATACTGTCGCGATGTCATTTGTAGCGATGAACTTTACATGCTGGCATTATTACTCAACAGCAGTATAAGTCCCTTGTGGACGGCTATGGAGTAGCCTTGAGCGATGGTGGTGATAATCCCCTTGATGATATGAGTGCCCATGACATAATGAAGACGAGATGCATCCTGGCCTGGAAATCTAGCCTCTCCCAGCAAAATGAGTTAGTAGATGTTCTTCCTATAAGTCTCCCAGAGGTCGGGCGACAGTAAAGTAAGTAGAGCAAGGCCTGCAAGAGGTTGAAAATCAATCGCTGGACTAGGGCGCGCATCCTATTCAGTTCGAGGGAAGTGAGATTGTCGGCGGCACAATGACAGGGCTGGCCAAGTACCGTGGCCTGATTCCTGTCCTGATGCCAGCGTTGTGATGATTGAGGAGGCAACCTAAACCCGAGAGGCCAACATCGCCGCCGCAATGTTCCCTCCCCTGAGGCAGTTGGTACTCATTGGCGATGACGAGCAACTGGTCCCTCGTGTTGCCGTCCACCGTCTCTCCGAACCTCCTTTCTCACACAAAGGTCTCCATGTTTGAGCGTCTCGCGAAGCTTAACTCCTCGGTCAAGACGCTTCAGGTGCAGCACCGGATGATCCCACAGACCCAGGAGATTGTCCAAACATTCTACCCAATGCTGCAGGACCACCCATCAGTGCTGCTGTGCCCGCCTGTCGAAGAGATGGGCGCAACGCCTCTCTGGTGGTATCGGCACAAGCACCCTCATAAGCTGGAGAAGATGTCAGTGAGCAATTTGCAAGAGGCTCGGGTGATTGTTGGCTTTCTCAAATACCTCATTGCCAGCAGAATCAATCCCCACAAGGTGACAATCCTGGCATGCTATAGCGCCCAGACAAGTGGATCGAGAATATCGCAATAGTCTTCCTTTGCTGGCCTCATCTTGACAGACGTGCGAGCGCAGGGCTGCAAGCCTAGAAGAAACAAAGGCCCTAGGGCATGCGATACACTTCCGCCACTGTCGCATGCCAAGGGCTCGTAGAACCGTTTAAAAACCAACTTCCTTGTCTAGTCCAGCAGCAGAAAGAAGCTCATCGTATTTCGTTCAAGGAAAAGTCAAGACCGTAGTCGTCCTTTTGCCATTGGGCAAGGGCAACAGCCTCTGACCCTGGCCTTTTTGGGGGTATCGTGATGATGGAAATGAACCCTAGCTTGACGAGCCATTGTACCTAGGAATAAAAAAAGTCAGCCAGGTTCAATAAGTAGAAAATACCAATCAAAATAACCTTGAAAAGCCACAATGTTGGTGTTTTTGGTGGTGTTGTGTGCGTAACATTCCGAAAAGCCCCTCTTGGACAGTTCCTCGCGGAGATGGAGAATCTTGAACCGATATGCCCAAGTTTCTGGGATCATCGCGGATTGATCTGTATAAGAAGGCGGCTGGTTTTCTAACAGGCTTTGCTGCAAGCCCATTTTTGCAGGGGGTGACGGTGTATGCCAATCGTTTGCAAACCCTCTGTGTTTTATAATGTTCGCTTGGCTGGTTTACTGGATAAAAAGCGACACATTGGTGCTCTGGTCAATAGGTAGGTAGGTATGAAATTGCTAAACCCAGATTCGTTTAGTAGAGGGAAATGGCACAGCGTCGAAAAAAGAGACGAAATAAAAAAAAATTAAACAAAGTAGACAAAAGAGATGACCGACAGGCCTGCTATTACCTGAGGCTGCTAGGAAAGGCCTGCCATCGCTGAAAATAATGAAATGCATGGATGCTACAGCAGATGCTTTCAGCAAAGCTTCCACCCAGCAAGGCTTCCCGCCTTAGTAATCAATTACGTAGTTGCTTCTCCCCCGGGCCAGTGCAAACCGAACCATCTTTGCTTCTCAATTCAAACTTCGGTTGCGTTGCGCGCCTTCATTCTTTTCTTCCTTGTCGCTCCCTCTCCTCTTTCACGTGCGACCGGAGTTTGTTTGTGCTCTGTCCCTTCTTTGAACCGGCCAGCGCCGACGCGACGACGAAAATGGACGAGGAAGACCAGTCACGAGCCAGCTCGCCCACCTCGGATCGCGACAACGAGCCCGATGAAGTGATGGAGGACGCCGACGAGGGCGAAAGAGAGGAAGACGGCGAAGGCGACGGCGAAGCTGATGCTGACGCAGACGCAGACGGCGACGGAGATGGTGAGGGCGAAGCTGAAGGCGAGGGTGAGGGCGAGGGCAACAACGACGAAGAGGCAGCTGGAGAAGATGACAATGGCGACGACGAAAACACCGTCGCCGTCGCCGGCGAGGGCGAAACCTCTGACGGCGATAGCAGAGTCCGCGACAAGCAGCCCGAGTCGCCCAGGAGAAAGTCCGACACGCCCCAGCTCGACCAGCTCCCGTCTCTCTACCGAACGTGGAGGCCCAAGATCCGATCCGAGGTCTACAGCGCGCGTCTGTACGACATTGTCCCGACAATGGCAGCGCCCATGTCGACGAGCATCAATGCCATGGCCATCACGCCGGATCTGCGGTACTGGATCACGGGCGGTGCCGATGGCTACATCCGCAAATACGACGGCCCAGGCACCATCAATGGCAAGCTGGCCTTGACCGTCGCGCAGAGACACCCGTTTGTCGATTCCGTCACAAAGGCAGGCATCCTCATGTCGTACTGGCCCAACGAGGAGCCAGCCGTACCGGGGCGCAACGAGCAGGAGCACGTCTTGTCCTCTGTCTACTCGCTGGCCGTCCATTCCGAGGCTCTCTGGCTTCTGTCTGGCCTCGAGTCTGGCGCAATCAACCTGCAGAGCGTCCGCCACGATGAGGGCAAGAGGATAGCATGTCTCCAGAAGCACACCAACGCTGTCAGCGTGCTTACCTTGGCGCCCGACGAGAGAAGCGTGCTCAGCGGAGCGTGGGACAAGAACATTTTCGACTGGGATCTCGATACAGGGAATATCAAGCGAAGCTTCGACGGCAGTGGTGGACAGATCTCATCGATTGAGCTGCGGCCCGCGAGCGGCGCCCCGATTCCAGCAGACGCTGACGAGCCTCTGCCTTCAAGTACCATGTCTACCAACAACGGGGCACCGATGGCCGGCTCAAGTTTTGCAGGAAATGTGAATGGCAGGAGCCCCAACGGACTGGATCAATCCATCACAGTCACAACGAAGGGAGAGAACGACGCTGCCGACGCGGCTTCTCCCGCTCACGAGAGTCTTTTTGGTGGAAGCGACGCTGGCAGTCTGTTCGGTGAGACGGCGGGAGAGCAGCCTTTTGGGCAGGATGACGACGAGTTTGGCGGTGGCATGAACATGGAAGCAGGGCATGAAACAGGGATGGACCACTCAGCCGACAAGGCAATGAGCAGCATGGGTGCCACAGGGGCGGACAAGGAGCCCAAGCAGTCAGGACCAGAAGACGATGCCATGGACGTTGATCAGCCGAATCCAGAACCAGCCCCAGCTCAAGCATCGGCTGAGGTCTCTACTTCAGCTCCAGGCCTCGGAGATACCCAAGTCTCGACAGTCGTCGGGGATAACAGAACAGACAGAGATGGCGACGGATACGGATACAGTCAAGGCGGAGGAGTCTAGCCAGACACGTGCAACAAGACCAGTC
>MDJU01000353.1:0-33010 GCA_001721665.1 Trichoderma pleuroti
CCCCTTCCACGATTGACAGTCCCAGCCAGTCCCCCCTGTTGCCAGCCACCCTTTCCCCCCATTAGCCATCTGTGCCGCTGCTGCGGAATGTTGCGCATAGAGCCGCATAGTGGTGCGTCAGGTCGAGCACATGCTGCGGGAGACTTGTTGCTTGGATGATGCTCCTGACTTTGACGGCGCCTTCATCCTCGATCAAGGTCCGGATGGTGTGCAGGAGCTCCGGGCTGAACTCGCTGTACCATCTGTACTGCCAGGTAACCAGTCGAATCACTGCCGCCACCGTCTCTCTCGTGCTCTTGGTCTTCTCAAAGACGCGGAGCACACCGGCCAGGGCCTTGGGGCTGAAGCGCAGGGATAAGCAGGCACGGTATGCTTCAGCGGCCTCGTCAAAGTGCTGCAGACGTTCCGCAAGCGAACCGAGAATCTCCCACTCCTCCGCCGACTTCTTGTATTGTATCTGCTGCGCGCGGTACTGGGCCATTTGCGTGCGCCAGATTGTGTAGACTCGCAGATCTTCATAGAGAACCATGAACAAGCTGTCAAGCCAACGCTCGCAGAGCCGTTTGGTGTTTAGTTTGGAGAGATGGTCATCGGCATTGGTGCCCTACATCCTCGACATGTCAATAAACAGAAACGATCCGCGGTTTGGGCAAAAGAGCCATTGTCTTGACTCACATTCTCATTATCGGCCTTGACCTCATCCGGGTCCACTGTGCTGGAAGGCTTCTCAACTCCACCCTCTCCGTTGGGGGCCAACGTCGTTGTGGCCGGCTCTGAGGCCTTCTCATTCTCATCGTCAGAGCCCTCGTCTCCATTCGTGGTTGGGTCTGGTGTGCCGCGAAGGCCATCCAGGCTTGGACTCCGCTTCGGCTGGGCATTCTGGGTGGCTTCCTGCTTCTCGGTACGGTACTCGTCCTCCATGACGAAGACGTTGCTGCGAATCTTTAAAAGTTGATCCCAACCAATCTTGGACGTCATTTCTGTCAAGATGCTGTACGCCTTCTTAAATGTGCCGCGGTAGGACGCTGCCCTCAGGCTCAGTAAACTCGGGTCGACTTGTTCCGAGTATCTCGACTCTGGCTCGCTGTCAATCTCATCAAGGCGCGTTTCGGGAAGGGTGGGCAGGTGAACGTCTCTCGGCTCGGGCATCAGAGGAGAGTCCTTGTCCTGGTAAGTGAACATGGGGCACGAGTTCAGAATGGTTAGAGCGTTCTCCCAGTCCTCCATGGCAACATAGACTTGAGCCAACCTGGCCCAAGTGCCAAATTCGCTTGGCGCAGCAATGGTACTGCGGTCTGCACAGCCGAGGGCCATCTTGAGCCTCTCCTCCTTCATTTCCGGTGTCTCGGCTTTCAAGGCCTTCTTCAAGAGGAAGTCTGCCTGTGTATCGAGCATGACATAGTCCATTGGAGTTTGTTGAAGCGACTGATAGAGAACTTTTACTCCCGACACTTCCTCGTGGCCCATGAACATCACTTTTGCCAACAGCGAGGCAACCTCGACGCTTTGAGTGCGAAGCTTCTCGAAGAGGTTGATGCCGGATGTGTAGCGGCCGGTAGTCTCGAGATACTTGAGCAATCCGGTGGTGAGGTGATTTGATACATTCGTAGGGACCTGAACAATAGAATCGGATCCCAGTTGCCATCCTGTAATGGAATTAGCCTGCCGCCGCACACAACGTTTACTTTCTTGAGCTCTTCGTACCCCTAAAGAAGAGCTGTTCGGCTGCGTTGAGGAAGCGATGCTCAGTCTCCGTGTTGGTGACGGGATTGAATCTTCGGACGCCAACAATCTTGCGGATGCTATCGCCGCTACCATCGTCGGCGTACGAGTATGCTCTTAGGACGCTGCAAAGATATGTTTCCAGCCACAGCTCGTCCGATGCCTTTCGCTTTTCGCCTCGCTCGTCGACACAGTAGCTCTCGACAGTTCCGGGAATTGACACATGCACCCGCATGTCTAACCGAGAAAAGGCATTGTAGCAACTTTGGCACCGTTAGCATTCCCAAGTCTCGTTTCGCAAGTAGCAGTCGCATAGGACAGTCTCGGCCACCTACGAGTATACACCCTCGACGATTCTGGTGGTTGTGTTTGGGTCATGGTCTCTGTACGTCAGCGTGTTGATGTAGGCCGCAAGACTTGCCGAAGACGACGCATCGACACCGGTAACGTGATGGTAGACGCCGGCCTGTTATTACACCTGAACTTTAGCTGCCCTGTCTCGTGTGCTCCGGGATTGTCGCCATCGCTAACCTGCTTTCCCGGATTGCGCACTGCCTGCTTCACGAGATGCACAAGATCCGGCGGACCCAGCTCTCGCAACGCGGCAAGCGATTCCGTCCTGGCATCGATCGACTCGTGGAGGACGTCCTCGGATAATCTGATGAAGTGTTAGGCGGCGTCGTGGGAAGCTGTCAGTCACGGCGGGAGAGGCTCACTCAGGCACTGCTGGCGCAACCATGGCGGCTAGCAGGCTCACGCAAGTGCGCGGTCAATGGGATGGAGCTGGATTCGAGAGATTGAGGGCTCGGTCAGGCATGCAAAGCAGCCATGCAGAGCAGCAATCGTTGCGCAAACCGTGGGATTGGAGGAGCTATCGAGCTTCGAGCAAGGATTCTTGGGCCACACTGACCACGTATGACCAGCCTCGCTGCGCCTGCACGTGGAGCCAGCCCGCCGAGAGGTACTACCCTCATTACAGGCCTCGACTGATAGCGGTCCATTGTGCCCAACAGGTCCCTGCCACGCCTATATTTGGCCCCTGGCGGCGGCGCCTTAGTCAGCCCAGCCGCTGGTGCGCCACCCCCCTCCACTACAGCGGCCTCTCAGCGCTGAGCTCCAAGCAGTGCGGGCGCTGCAGGTGACTTGGATACAGCACAGGACACGACAGGCACTGATGCACTGGCTTAATCTTATCGCCTCGGGCCAATTGAATCAACGCGACGCGCCAGGTTGAGCCAGCATCCAAACGTCATTTCGAGGGCCAGATGAACCCCCGGCTTCCACCAACCTGCAACACCAAAACACACCATCGCGAATGCTGGCTTTGTCAGTGTTCGCATATCGCTTGCGATCATGGTGCGTCCAATTGCCGTGCTCCCCTGATGATGCTCATGCCCATGCTGACCCTTTGCCGCAGCCCGCCTTCCAGGCCATCAACCTTGAGCCGGAGGAAAACATCGACGAGCAGATCGATACCACCAAGGAGCTTCACGTGAGTTGCACACTTGCATTCTATCAATACAACGCAAGGCTTCCGGATGCTGACGTCTGCTGCAGGTCGACGAAGCTCTCAAGCGCTTTCAGAATGCGTTAAAGCTTCACGCGCAAGGCATACGGTCCCGCGGAGCCGCCAGCGCAGCCTACGACGAGCTTTTCGAGTCGGAGATATTCAAGTACCGAGAAGCGAAAACCGACTACGAGCGAACGGAGCTACAGAGCGATGGCCAGGCGGAAACTTCAGCACCCGAATCGTTTGCCGATGGACTCGATGTGGCCGCGGGCGGCGCCGATGGAGTGGCTGCTAGTCTTGCGCTTGCGCTTTACCTCTCCTACAAGAACTACGGGCAGTTTTACCTGGATAAACTGAAAGATGAGAAGAGCGCAAATCCCGAATGGAGCAACAAGCTCCAGATATACTATCGCAGCGACCAGGGAAAGAAAGTTCTTGACAGCTGGACTTCGGCCCTGGATCAGGACCCTTCAGATCCAGAGCTATGGAGAAAAACGGCGAGATTTGCTGGCGCAATGAATAGCGGAAGAATCAAACGATACTGTCTGGAGGCTGCAATAGAGCTAGATGATGATCCGGCTGTAATGGAGGTTGAACCCCCCTCTCTCGCGGAGAGCTTGGCTGGGGAGCAGCTCAAGATGTACTTGAATCTTCTCGGCGACGACATGGCATTGTCACACCCTGCCATGGCGCCTTGGCTAAAGAAAAAATTACCGTCAATATTGAAGCGTCACCTTGACCCTATCCCATTCTTGCCAGACCCGACCTCGACCCTCTCCATTCCACCAGAAATGCAGATTACCCAACAGTTACTGCCCGCCGACACTGCCGATGAGACCCTATCCGTGTCGAGCGACGTAGAATCGTCGAGAAAACATGTTGAGTCGTGGTCCGATCTCGGGCTCGAGCTCATGAAGTGTGTTGAGAGCACAAAGGATGCTTTGGAAGTTTGCAGATTGATCTTGCAAACGGCTAAGCAGGATACAGAGATGGATGAATCGCGAGACGAGACCACCAATGAGTCCCAGAATGGCACTCTTCCCGAAGAGAAAATGGCTGCAGATGCAAATGGAAAGGACGAGAAAGCGTCTGTGACGCCCCCAGTCGAGTCGAAAGGGAGCCAAGCGTCTGATATTGCGGATGAGGCTGCCAAAGGCTCTGATGGGGCACAAAGGGAGTCCAACGCGCAACAGTCAGCTAGGAAGCGATCGCAGTCCGCTGCGGGACTACCAGACGGTGCTGACGAAGAGAATGTGACTGAAAAGAGGAGCAAAAGAGTCCGTAGAAGAGCGGAAACCACTCAAGCCGAGGAAGCTCCTGATCCGAACACTCTTATTGCTAACCAACTTCGCCCTTTTCAAGAAGCTGATCAGCATCTCTTTACCATGACAAAGAACTTGCTCGAGACCATCGGAGTCGAGGATAAAGAAACGTTTGAGTATCTCGATGAGGTACTAAATCTGTGCGTCGCGGAGGATCGGTTGTCCAAGTTCACTCATGTGGGAGCCAAAGACTTGCGCACCCTGATTACCGACTTCAAAGAGGATGTTGCCATGGTTTTTCTTAACAAGAAAGAACAAGCGACTCTGGGGCTCTCTTCCTTCTTGGAGCATGCCAAGACTGGATCTGAAGATCAAGCTGTGAATGTTCCTTTCAATGAGGCCAAAGGCCTGAGAGATTTCGCCCAGCGAGTGGAGGAGAGGCATGAGTACATGACGAGTGACGATATTGTTTTTGAGTGGATGAAGACAATAAGCGCCAGCTATGCTTCCTTTAAGTGGTCAGATGCTATGAAGACTGCGGTGGTCCAGATGCTAAACACAGCCGACTCATCGTTATACAAACTGGTTTCGGAGGAGCTGCAGCATTCTCCGCCCGAAGCACTCGCTGATCTGGAATCCCTAATCCCCATGGTATTCGAACTCTACATTGACATTTACGAGCGAATCACCAACCCTAGCAGCGCCGTTGATTATGCAACTCGCATGGAAACCAAATACCGACTTCAACGATGGCTAGATTTAGCATCGGCATATATGCGCTTGATGGACCGACCGCCAACCGACCCTCTATGTGTCAGGTTTTTGTGGGCGTCTGTCTTGGTGTCATCGCTCTCGGACAATCCAGTTAGAGAGCACATTCTCCTGTTATGGACATCGCTTCGTGATTTCCTGTCGGAAGAGAAAGTAGACACGCTGAATCTACCAAACAATGTGGTCATGCCAACCATCTCCCCGGCGGCTGCAGATCGAGAGATATCCAAACTCACCACCATGGATTTTTTCCTCAGCCTTTTCCAGGAAGGAATGGAAAGCCCCGTCCACGTTATCGAAACTCTGGAGCCTGTTCTTAACCCTTCATCCGTCTGTATATCAGTAGAGAAGGAGGACGATTTGGCGGATTCGGACTCTGCGTCTTCGGCTGATTCGGAGCCACAAAAGAACAAGCAGTCCATCTCGGATTGTGCAACCCAAGGCATGCGTGACCTATGGAAATTTCTACGCAGCAGCAGCACCGAGCTGAGGCTATTTCTGTGGTCACGACTTGGAGATGCATATGAAGCCATAAAATATACAACCAAGAGGTTCTCATGTCACCTCAGAAGCATTGAACTCATTATGGCGGATCTGGAGAGTGAAAAGTACGCCAAGCTGCCTGACGAGTCTCGCCTGCTTCTTTACATGAGGACTTTGAAGTCACTCGACGAATTGCTGATCCAGGCACTGACATTGGCCTTGAACGACCCCTCTGCATTCGACATCATCGATGATGACCACCTCAAGTCAAGCTGTAGTGCTCTTGCCAAGGTGAATTCTATTCTTCACACTGCATTCTTGTGCGAGGATGAGGCCGTGATAGGAGGCAAAAAGGCACCGTCTTCGAATTCTACTTTCCAGTCTCTCATCACCAAACTGCGAGAAATGCAGGTGCGTACCTGGTCTCTACAGTTCACCATGTTCAGAGCAGGGCTGCCCCTTCAAGAGTCCATTGCTCCGGAAAAGGATCTGGCCGACTTCCTCGCCGCCATTCATCAAGTAATTGGTCTTCGAAAGTGCTGCAAGGCGTCCAACAAGATCTTTCTTAAAATCATGCGCATGGAGCTGCTTAAGAATAAGAACATTGAAAACTGGGAGGACTATCTGGGGCAGGTGGTTTATGATCTCTATGGACTCAAACTTGGTGTTGGAGTATGGGAGGTTCAAGACCACGGCTGTCCGCATGAGAAACTCGAGAAGCGTCAGACGATGCAGCTGGTGGAAAAGGTTATGATCCTGGCAAATCGCATGCCGATGAAGGACCTCTTAAAGTCAGATCTCAAGACGGCCATTGACCATATGCAACAAACTATTGGACAGCCAAAGTCTACACCCCAAATGATCCATAACCTGCGCAACTTCACCGAACTCGTCAAGAAGCCCATCCATCCACTTCGACTGTATCAAGCGTTATTCGGAGAGGTATCAGTTGATGCTGTTTCGACAAATACACCGGAAGCTGCGCTGGCTAAACACGGCTGGTTTTTCTTGCTTGGAATGATTGCACTGACCAAGTTCAAGGCAGTTGATTTGAACCGTCGTCAGACGCCAGGTGCAACAGATGACCTTCGCATTGGGGCGACCTTCCTGAGGCTACAGCTACAGTTCAGTTCAGATAGCTGGGAGTCGTGGTTCCGGCTGGCCGAATGCTTCGATTACGATCTAGACGAAGCAGTGCTATGGACTGCTGACAAGATGAACAAGGATCGACCCGAACTGGTCAAATTCCAGAGGAACGCAATCCACTGCTACACGTTGGCCCTATCTCATTCAAGGTATCAGGAGATTGAAGTCAACGACGAGGATCCGCTACATGACTTGTATCACAAGTTTGGAATGCGTCTGTATGCGTCAAGTCGAGAGCCATTCGCCATGGAGCCCTTCCAGCATTCCGATCAGGAGCGGTTCTTTATCCAAAATATGGGCGCCGGGACATTCAAGAGGATTCTGCATGAGCAAATGACGGAGTACAAAGTATGGAAGTTTGCTGCCAAGCTTTTCAGAATGGCCATAGAACGCAAGCCCGGGAACTGGAAGTAAGTGTTGTATCAGGCAGATTGTATGTGACATGAGACGGTGCTAATTGTTGGAACAGGAATCCGTATATGCTGGCCAAGTGTTATTGGAAGATGTACCAGACGCCAGAGGAGGAGCTCGACAGCAGCGACAGGGACACCAAGATTGGAGTCCAAACGGTGCTGAAAGCGCTGAAAGACGCCGTCAATGTGGCCAATAACGCGAGAAAGTCCCGCAGTAGTGATCCGATACTCGAGCCACATTATAAGATTGTGTCCATTGTGCACAAGCTTGTGATGCGAGGGGATCTCCCTGCCAAAGAAGCAGCCGAACTCTTGTCGGAGCAACCCTTTGGCGTGCAATTCAAATCGGATGATATCTTTGCTTCATTCTCAGAACCTGAGGACTGGGAAGAGTACATTATCCCGACGCTCGTTAAGCTCAAGGAGAAGGATAAGTCTAACTGGCAGCATCGGATTGTTGCACGCCATGCCAAGATTCTGTTTGATGAGAGCAGCTTGGACCAAGTCAGTGACATCAAGATGGCAGCGCAGGCTGCTTTTGCCATCTTGAGAGAAAACATGTTTACCAAGACGATGGTGATGAATGTGTGGAAATGCGACGCAGAGCGTCCAGGCCGTCACCACGTCTTTACCGAGCAATATGTGCGATTCATGACCAATCTCCTCGTGATCATGTCCGACAAGACAAATCTGGAGCAGTTGCTTCGTCGTCTCCGGAAGAAGGGCGCCGATTTCTATCACTTTGTCGACTTGTGGCAGTCCTGCTGCATGGCTTATCTGAAGTTGTTGAGAGACACGCACAATATCCCCCATCCTACCGACGATGCTTTCAAGACACTGTCTACCGAGGAGTTTGAAATCATCAGCGAGAGGATCACTGAGTGGGCTGCTCGTGACGAGGCAAACATTCCAGCCTTTAACTGCATGAAGGAGGCCATCGAGTTGAAGAAGCTTAATGCTAATTTGATGAAGGTCGCCGGGATCGATGACTTGATTAACGATTGCTACTCAAAGATTTATGTCGATGTGGCAGCGACGTTGCCAGGTCAGGAGCCAAGCAAGATTATCGAAGAGCGCAACCAAGCCAAAGAGATTGCTGCCAAGCTTGAAGCGGCGGCTGCGGCTGCGGCCCAAGCCGATTCCAAGCCGACGGGTTCTCTCAGCAACATACTCAATCCTCCAAGCACTCATGATAGCCTTCCCGGCACTGCGACGCCGCTGGAAGGAGAAAAGTCCGAAGCAGCACCGCGCACTCGAAAAACTGGGGTTCGTAGGCCGGACGTCCTTCGTAAAGCGGAACAAGCTGTTACTCGGTCCCTGGAAACTCCCAAGTTGGCTCTCCCGAGAAGCCGTGTTGGAAGCATGTCGAGCGCCAAACGCGAAAGCCAGACGCCAAACGCGGGTGCTAGTGATGCCGACAGTGACGAGGAAGAAGGACCAGACGCACAAGTTAGACGAGAAGCTGGGGAGGATACCGATATGCCAGACACGCATGCCTACGAGGAGGATGGCCATGACGGCCATGACGACTCCAAGTTGGAGGACAAGGAAGAAGAGCTTGAGAGTGATGACGCGCATAGCCTTGACGATTCCGCCGAGGAAAGTGATCTAAGCGATGTTCCGGACGACTATGAAGAGGACGTCCCACCGAGCCTAATGTTCCCGCACCTGGGACGGACTATTCAAAGCGGCGAAACCAGTGGCGAAGACGCTGATAGCGAAAGCGAAGGCGATGAAGAAGAGGACGAGGAGGAAGACGATGATGAAGACGATGAAGGGCACGGAGATGACGAAGCCGAAGAGGCTGAAGAGGGCGAGGAGGAGCACGATGAAGGTGACCACAGCAAGGAGATTCATGAAGAAGATGGCGAAGAGGAAGAAGAGGAAGAGGAAGAGGAAGGCCATGAAGAGGATACTGAGATGGTAGAAGCACATACGCCGGCAGAACACGACGAATCTGTAGATATGGGAACGTAAGCTTGCCTTTGGTGGGAACTTTGATGTCCTTCTTTTTTGGGGGGGCGGGAGAAGAGGAGAAAGACTTGCTTTGTCTATTTTTTTTTATCATTCCTCTTGTCATGATGACTTTTGGAGGATAAGATGGGGTGGTTGCAAAATTTGCCATTGGGTTGGGTAGTTGGTATGGTTCAGGATGCGTCTTTCTTGGCTTGGACAATTCTGGCGTACTTAGTAAAGCATACCTATGGATTATTGTGTTTACTACATGTCGTAACTTGTTGAAGATGGTGATGCTGCTTGTGTTTGTTGGTAAAGGCTTTGAATCCTTCTTGTGTGTTTGAGTTGAGCACAATGTACAATTTCATTTGCATCTTTTACATTTGGCGGCATGATGAAATTATCAGATAAATTAAACAAATACGAAACACCCCAAAGTTGAAACTAATAAGATAAATGCACCCTTAAAACACCCGTTCTGTTTGCCCTTTAAACACCATTGTTCCACAAATACTTTTTTCTTCCATTTTTCTCTCCTAAAAAGAATCTTTAACCCTCCTCCTGGTCCATGTTGTCTCTTCTCCTCTTGGGTCCAGCCGTCTTTCCTTTTCCTTTACCCTTCTTGTCCCTGCTTTCAAGGAAGGATTTCATCTCCACCCTGGCTTGTCTCTGGGCCTCCTCGACTCTGCTCTGGAAAGCCATGACCTCCTCCTTTTCTGTCGGGTAGAGTTCTAGCTGCTTACCCAGCGCGGCCTCGATGCGCTGATAAATCTCGACATCGTACTGCGTGACGATGCTAATGGCGATACCGGATTTACCGGCACGGGCTGTTCGACCGACACGATGGATGTACGTCTTGGAGTCCTGAGGCAAATCCAGGTTGAGCACCACGTCGACGGCGGGGATATCCAGACCACGAGCAGCGACGTCGGTGGCGACGAGGATTTCGCGGGATCCTCCCTTGAACTTGTTCAGGGCACCGAGGCGAGATGACTGGGATAGCTGTCCGTGGAGCGGGATGGCGCCGAAGCCAAGAGTTCGCAGCAGGATGGCTATTCTCTGCGTTTCAAAGACTGTGCGTGTGAAGATGATGATGGACTTTCCAGCAAACTCGTTGACTAGGTAGATGAGATATGTATCCTTCCACTTGTGAGGCACGAGGATGTAGTGTTGAAGCAAGGTTGACACGGTCTGGTATTTGCTTGAGCTGACGCTAACACGGACAGGGTCCCGTAAACTGGCTCTCTGGAGACTCTCGACCTTGGAGCTTAGGGTTGCGGAGAAGAGGTATGTGCGGCGCTCACGGGGGATGAACTTGAGGATCTTGTCGATGCTGGGACCAAAATCCATGTCTAGCAGACGATCGGCTTCGTCCATGACCAGGTACTTGAGGGACCGCAGAGAGAAGCCCTTTGTCTTTTCCAGGTGGTCCACCAATCTACCGGGCGTGGCGACAATGATATGGGGCTTCTTTCCGAGGGCAATAGCCTGGGGAACCATGTCCAGACCACCAACAATAACGGCACACCTCAGCGAGATGAGGGCTCCTAGAGCTTCAAACGACTGTCCAATCTGGGCGGCAAGTTCTCGAGTGGGGGCCAGGACGAGTCCGAATAGCGGCTGGGGCTTCTTGAGGAGTGCCTGCAATATGGGCAGAGCAAACGCGGCAGTCTTTCCGCTACCAGTCTCGGCGAGGCCAATGACATCGCGGCCTTGGAGAGCAATGGGGATGGACTTTGCCTGAATGGACGTGGGGTGCTTGTAGTTGAGAGACTCGCAGGCTTCGCATAATGAATCGACGATACCCTAGAGGAGGGAACAAATCTTGTTAGTCTTGAGGTTTTTTTTTGTTGCAACATTCAATCCACCACATCTTTTCTCGTACCAGCTCTTTGAACGTCTTGGGCTCCTCCGGTGCATCTGCAGCATCGCCAGAGGAAGCGACATCGAGCGTCGCCGATTCTTCTTCGGTGGGAGGATCCGGAGATGCCTTGGAGGTGCTGGCTTCTGCCTGTGGGCGCTTTGCCGGCGCATCGTGCGCAATCTTTTGCCTCTTTGCGCCGCTCATTGCTGCTGCTCTGATGTTTTGCCTTGAAGTTGCTGGACGTAGAAACAAACGATGAAGCCTTGCCCAGTAACTTTTTTTTTGGGTCGATTTTGCAGCAGCAAATCAGGACGCAGTGCGATGAACCCCGGTCGAAGTTGCTGCTGGAGAGTGGATGAGTGCAGGGGTTTTGAACAATTTCGTCTCTATCAGGTTCTGTGCGGGAAAAGAGGGTTTCAAAATCGCGGCGTTTTGTTATCATAAAAGTGTTCAATTGTTGCATCTATCTGCTTAACGTATGCATGAAGCTGTTTAATGCTATTAACGAGATTCTGCGGAACAATCATTCTCCTCTAAACAGCTGCTTAAGTGCATAAGTGGGCATGTTCAAGAAAAAGTTGGTGGGGCGGCATCGCTGCGATAAGCTCTTATCGCCCGGCCTTGGCTAAACTTTTTTTTTCCTCTTGTATTCGACTGGCTGGTATAATCCATTGGACGTCCGTCTTGCAACAAAGCAATTCCTCATCAGCTACATACAAATCAATCAGCCATGGCGAAACGAAGAGTCAAGAAGCGCACCCACATGGGCGCAAACAACCCGCAGCCCAACTCAGCCGGACATGCCTCGGCCCGTGATCCCAAGAGCATGGTTATCAGAATCGGCGCCGGAGAAGTTGGCTCAAGCATCAGCCAGCTCGCAGCAGATGTGCGGAAAGTCATGGAGCCTGGCACTGCTAGCAGGCTAAAGGAGCGAAGGGGAAATCGATTGAAGGACTACGTTGTCATGTGCGGTCCTCTGGGAGTGACGCATTTGCTGCTGTTTTCGCGATCAGAGGGCGGCAACACCAACATGAGAGTTGCGCTGGCGCCTCGAGGACCGACGCTCAACTTTCGAGTCGAAAAGTATTCTCTGTGCAAGGATATCCAGAAGATCCAGAGACATCCCAAGGGCATGGGCAAGGAGTTTCTCGCTGCTCCTCTGGTAAGGACACCTCTCACCCCGAATCTCAGCTATATATATATACTAACGATTAGCAGCTGGTCATGAACGGATTCTCTCGACCTGGCTCAACTGCCAAATCAAAGGTCCCCAAGCATCTCGAGTCATTAGCCACCACCGTCTTCTCATCCATGTTCCCCCCGATTAACCCCCAAACCACACCGATCAAGTCGATTCGCAGAGTGCTGCTCCTGAACCGAGAGCCGTCAAAGGAGGATGACGGAACCTTTATTCTCAACTTTAGACACTATGCCATCACCACTAGACGCTCAGGAGTCTCAAAGCAGCTGCGTCGAATTAACGCGGCTGAGCAGTTCCTCAACACCAAGACTAGCCGACGCAGCCACGTACCCAACTTGGGCAAACTCGAAGATATCGCAGACTACATGATTGGCGAGGGTGGCGATGGATATGTCTCCGATGTGACGAGTGGCAGTGAAGTCGACACCGATGCCGAAGTTGAAGTCCAGGACACAGCGTCTCGAAAGGTCCTGTCTGCCAAAGCCCGAGCTGCCGCAGCAGAGAATGGCCAAGATGAGGAGCTGGAAGAAGCAAACGTAGAAAAGCACGTGGTCAAGCTTGTCGAGCTCGGCCCCCGCATGCGACTGCGTCTGACCAAGGTCGAAGAGGGAATGTGCTCGGGCAAAGTCATGTGGCACGAGTACATTCACAAGTCGGCTGGCGAAATCAAGGAGCTGGAGAAGCGATGGGAGAAGCGGCAGCAGGAGAAGGATGCTCGACGACGTGAACAAAAGGCCAATGTGGACAAGAAGAAGGCGGCCAAGGAGGCCCAGAAGGCGTCTCAGAAGGGCGGAAAGGGCAATGGCGACGAGGAGGAGGAAGATGACGAGGATGACTACGAGTACTACAGCGATATGGATGTGGACGAGTTTGACAGCGAAGGCTTGGCTGGTGATGCCGAGTTCAAGGTCAACGAGCAAAAGGAAGAGGATGGCGAGTGGGAAGACCAGGAAGAGGAGATTGGTAATAACTGAGCTGGATGAAGTGACGGTCTGGTATATCCTTGTTTCCAAGGGGAGGGGCATTTGTATGAAACATATATGGCGCATGGGTGTTTATCTTAAAAGTCGAAATGGCTGCAATTTATAATGTACATGTTGATATGCCATCTTTTGTTTACATGAGGCTATGATGTGACATGATTTGTAGGACTCAACATCTGTGTAGCCATCTCATCTGTATCTAATCCAATCCATGAGCAGTAACTGTGTTAAATAGACACCATGGGAGTGTTTATCAGTGCTCGATGCCCCCGACTGCCTTCCATCAACTTATTAACAGGTTCATCGTCGTCTTTCAACAATCTCCACCTCCATGCCTTGATAGCAGGTCGTTGTAATCCAACACCCTCAATGACATCAACCACCCAATTCCCTATATTGGGGAGAAACTTGAACGCATGTCCACTTCCCCCAGTCGCACACACAAGACCCTGATATCCAGGGACATGGTCGATAACATAATGATTATCAAAGGAATCTGTATACCAACAGAGGCGGCTCTCTGAGATGTGGATTCCGGAGTTGCCCAACTCGGGGAGATACTCGTCCAGGAACTTGGTGACCACTTTATGAGCCTGTTCGGGAACTTGATTTGTTACTAGTGTTGTAGTCTGGCCTAGATTGCCGCTCCATTTGGTCACGGGCACGCTGCGTTCGTATCCATCGGATTGCTGCTGGGGATTTGTATACTTGGTTCCCCTGTACCCAATCTTGAGGATGCCGTGCTCATCGACGGGGAAGCCGTAAAGGCCTCCGTCAGCACCATGTTCACGCATATTGAATGACCATGAGGGGAATCGCGAATGATGGAAACGCTGACGAAGGGGCGACGATTCTGGGATACGAAGCATAAAGACAGAGCCAGCGGTAGTTTCACAAAGGGAGTCGAGTGATGGAAGAAGCGACGGTGTCCAACCGCCACAACAGATGACGACGAGAGATGCTGCGTGATGTTTCCCGTCCGCAGTGGTGATGCCGGTGATGTTTTTGGTGGTGGAATTGGATGATGAGTCGTATGTGAAGGAGGTGAATTTGCCGGATACGGGATCTAGGATGAAGCGGACGCCGAGTTTTTTTGCCTTGTGGAGAGCAAAGATACAGGCTTTGTTGGCAAGGACGTGGCCGCCTGTGGTGTCGAGGACGCCGAGGACTTGTTTGCTGAATGGCTGGAGAGCATATCCGATGCCCCTTTGTGAGGCGAGCTGGATATCGGCTTGTTTGTTGTTGATGAGCTGCGTGCCGTAAAGTCCAGCCTTGTCCATGTTTTCTATAGTGGCAATCTCAAAGTCTGGGAGGGTGGTGGAATCGCTGCAATTGAGGTAGCCGTTTGGAATAAAGAGAGAGCTGTTGGGAGTTATTCCCTTGATGCCATCTCCATCATGATTGTGGTCATTGGCAGCCTTGAGTTCTGCGTTCCAGGCAGCCCAGGCAGAGAGAGCTTCGGTGCTGAGATCCTGGTATTCGGTTTGCGAGCCATACGCTGAGCGAATAATCTTGTTTATGTCTATATGGAGTGTGTGAGTTGGAGACGAGTTGACTCGATGCTGTTTTTGCAATGAAGGAGAGCAACGAACCAGAGGATGCAGAGTCACAGCTTTCAAAGTATGAATACAGCGTCTCATCATAAGGCTTGCTGTCAAAGACTGTAATGTTTGTATATCCTCTCTGGGCGAGATGGATGGATGTGCTGAGGCCAAAGACGCCTGCCCCAATGATGATGATGGGAGACTCTTTGGAGGGCGGTAGCTGAGTCATTGTTGTATCTGATAAGACTGACGAAGCTGAGAAGATGGAACACTCTGTGTTCTGTTATGAAAGAGAAGAGGGAAAGCCAGCTGCAAACAGAAGCAAACAGAGAGTGGGCTTGGCCGAGGAGAGTGGTTACACAGATCCACGTGACAACTCAACAGTATAATATGTAAAAATTTGATGAACGAAATGAATGTGTGATTTCGAAGTCTAGAGGGTATGTTGATGACGATCGCAAGAGTTGATCGACAGTCTGTTGATTCTACGATAGCGTAGTATTGCGACATTGAGATAAGTGGACAAGGCATGTCCGTGTAAGTCGCCTTGGATTGGCTGGACTGGCATGAGGAATTAGCCTAATTTACCATTCCGTGTAATTCGCGGAGGTACCTGAGTTTGTGAGACAGAATCAAATACTTTTTCCATTCATATCAACTCATGTCAATCATATGCCATAATGTAGATTAGTCAATTGCTAGTTATATATAGATCCCAGTTTGTTTATTATCGGTGAGTCGGGTGCCGTATTCAATAACTCTGGGTTGTTAAAACGCATCTACCCAAGTGTCTACAGCCTCAAATTCTCACAGTCTGGCCATGAGTATACGTGACATGGACATTTCAAATGAATAAATGAAATATCTGAGCGAATTCAAGTTTCTTTGTTCATCTATGTCACCCTATCTACCTACTCAAGTTTAGCAATAGAGTAAGGGAAACTATACGGCAACAGTAACTATGTACTTAAGCTAAGGTTCCAACGGCTGTGCAATCCACCGGAACATTAGGATTCTGTATATACAATACTATAAGCTTCCAAGTTAGCAAATAGAAACAAAATCCCAAAAAAGATGATATCACTACACCAGCTGCAAGAGTCACAATTATTGAAAAGCCAAAAAAGGCTATATAATCCAACTCGAATACATAATTGCTAATAGGAATGGCGAGAAAGACCTGCATCGCCGATAAAATAAGTGAGAGTGAAGCGAAAATGAAAAAAAGGGGGTAAGTAAATCCTCCAGGCTTCTCGCTCTTGAAGATGCAGCGGGATCATAATACCATCTTGATTTACTCCCCTGAGGATTGCATATACGGACAGCCCAATGCAGACTTGACATCGGTAACTGACCATATCTGTATCGGACTGCAACTTCATTATCATCCGCGTTGCGGAATGGATAACTAATCTTGAGCCATGATTCCCAATTTATTGTATTGGGAAGAAGGTACGACTCTTGGGCAAGGATAAAGTCCAGCTTATGCCGAAGTAAAAAGGTGTAAGATCGAAGAAACCCCCAAATTGGGTCGGATTTTGGAATTGATCGACTAGACACTCGGTCGTCATGTTGAACAGACTCGGCAGGTGGTTCCAGAAGTAAGTTGAGAAGTGACTCAGGCATTCGCTTCACAAAAATGCAGTCGTCTCTGAAGACCAAATGGAGATGTGCTTCTTCTGTGGCCATGATTTGCCTGCCGCTCGTTCGATGCCGGCTAAGAGTGCTAATATTACTGCCTCCCATCGGCACAAATGAGAACAGTTTAGGGTGTAGTTCATCAAGGACGACCGTGGCAAGGTCCTCATGGAGCTCGTGGCGCAATCGGGTGGGATCATTGGCAGAGGAGAGGTTGTATAGCGATTGTGGTGGTGACGTTTCAGCTCTCTCGGTATATTGTCTGACAAAACTTCCGTCATTTTCCTGGATAGATGACTCCATGGATATGTTGATAACACAGATGACTTTGTTATTCAACACAAATTGAGATGGAGAGACGAGATGCGTGGTTGAAGCCTGTGTTGGGGAATTTTGAAGCCTCAATAGCGGCGAGCCTAACTTTGACAGGGGGGTGATTTGAGTTGCTTGATTGTGATGTGTACAGGCGATATTCCCAGGGACTGACTCAAATCTTACAGAGCGTAACTTGTTAGTCTTTATAGTAGAGCTTCTCTCGGAGAACGCCTCACTATTCACTTGGCTGGTAAACTCGCCCCATGAAACTGTTGGTCATTGGGCCACGCAGTAACTGACGTGGCATATTCGGTGCTGTCGTTATACATTTCTAGTTTAAACAGGCAGCTTCTATCCTTGCAAGGCAAACGAGGCTGTGCTTGTATCGGCCCAAGCCGTGCATACATGTAGCTGCCTAAGTAAGTTGTGTAACCCAACCCCTCCCCATTCTGGACCATTCAGAAATCACCAAAAATCCACTGGAGCCTGCTGCTCAGGTTCTTGAAGACCTTTTTCCGTAGTATCATTAAGCTAGCTGCACTTGGAATGAGAGAGGAGGTATGTAGCCTGATGACCACAAGGCTTATTCGCGGAGACACTTGAGATAGTTAGACAGAATCCAATACTTTTCCATCCAATTAATCCATGTCAACTCATACTTCATCACATAAATCGCTTCGTCAATAATTACAGGTATCTTACTTTGGTAAACTTCATGTCCTCTTTCATCCTCACTCGGGATAAGCGGGAAAATCCCACGGCACCGCCTTGGCCAACAGCTCGTAATCCAGTCCCTTTGCTCCGCCATTCAGGAACAAAAACTTTGTAAACGGCACCGTCGCATAATACTCGAACCGAGTGCCCGACGGAATAAACGCAACGTCTCCCGGGAGCAGATGCTCCGTCGTGTAGCCCTGAATCGTTAGGGCAAGCTGGCCCTCGTCCATCTGGATGGCAAAGTGGTGAGGCAGCTTGGCGACGTTGGTCTTGTCGCCCTTGAGCCGTGGAGACAGCGTGAGAGTGCCAATGGTAAAGTTCTTGTAGGGCGTTTGCTTGGCCTTGAGGAGCGTCTGGATGACCTTGTAGCCGTTTTCGCTGTTGAGGTACTTTGGCCCGTAGTCTTTGGCAATGTAGTACGGATCGGTAGGGTCCGTGGACAACGAGTTGTTGCCATTGTTCCAGACGTTGCTGTTGTGCCAGTTGATGCTGGGGTTGCCAGCGGTGCCATTGGCAAAGTCTCGTCGCGGCACGTAGACGTCGGCCTTGGCCACGTACAAGTCGAGCGAGTTGAGCAGGGCTTCTTGCTCCGGCGTGACATCGCCAAAGGGCTGCTGGTCGTCCCCAATCAGCTGGTACGGCGATCCGTGGGGAGAATCAAAGTCTCCGATGCTAAAGACGTTGTACAGCTCTTCGAACCCGGCCGGGTTGTAGATGTGCGTGAGCTGGCTATCTGGATCCGTGTGCTGAAAGGTGTGAATCGTGCCTGGCGGAGCGGTGCCGAAATCGCCCAGCGTGAGCACGCGAGCCTCGTCGATGGCGCCTGTCACGTTCTTCTTGGTCCACAGCTCGACTCTTCCCTTGGAGCAGTAGAAATGCTCGTGGGCCTCGCGGTGAGTGTGGGGGCGCGCAGAAGTCCAGCCCGTCCATTTGCTGGTGTGCTGGACAACGGCAAAGGCGCCGTCGGAGGAGTTTGTGGTGATGGAGAAGCTGATGATTTGGCCAGAGGTGGTCAGCTTGATGGCCTGGCCTTTATAGCGAGGCAGGATGTAGGGACGGACATGGTCGGGGGCTACGTCGACGACGAGGGGAGGACGAGAAGAAGAAGCCGCCGTGGATGAGGCGGTTGAGAGGAGGAAAAGGGATAGCGATGTGAGTGTAGAGGCTTTCATTGTGGCACAAGTTGATGATGATAGCTGATTCTTCAACTTGGGGAACATACAAAGGATTCGTTTCTTGGAGCATTCATTTATACGTTTGTAGATTTATGTAGATTAGACGTTCCAATGGCAAAAGGAATAAAAAAAGAAGTCATCGGCAGTTTATCCGAATACGATGTTAATCCTCATCTGCCGCATATGGATGATCAAGGCCCAATCAACCAACCCGCTAGCAAAGCAAGATGTGAAGATTATCTTCCATTCTAGTTCATTCACCTTCTTTCTACTGCCCTTTCACCGACCTGTTTTCTTCTAGCTCTCGTATTTTGCATGCAACAGCCTGCCGTCCTTCCTACTTCGTATATTGTACATGTTAGGTGTAACCCTCCAAGACGTCAAAGGCTCGCCCATTGACGCAATGACTTGATTGATTTCTCTCCGAGCGCTAAGCAAAGGGCGAGAAGGGGTTAGCATGTGTGGAATCAAGGCCCGGGCGGAATCAAGCTTGTCCAGGGATTGACATGGGCTTAACGTTGGATGGGGTTAGCTTTGGCCGGGGTCAATCCTTGCGTTTTCTGTGTTTGTGTGCTCTGGGATGAGAAGATAAGAGGCTTGATATTGATTGGATTGGAGAGTGTCAAACTGGAAGCAGGTTGATGCATATACGGCCAAATAATGCAGGGAATCGAGGTCATGCTCACATAAGAGATTCGTAAGACGGGCGCCCCAAATACCTTGTCGACATGCAAAGAGATTTCTGTATTGTATTGAACCTCATAGCAGCTTCTTATATTGACATTCCACAGCACTGCATATACATCATCACCCTCAGCTCACTTCTTCATACTTCATTCACCGGCGCAACTGGCCTCCCCTCTCTCTTCCACTTCAAGACATTCTCAAAACACTCCTTCTCTGCCCTCCGAATCGCCTCCTCCGTCCAACCCCCCATATGCGGCTGCAACACCACCTTGTCGCTCGTCCTAAAGTACGGGTTGATGTTGGGCTCATTGCTAAACACGTCTAATCCTGCCCGTTGGACTTTGTCGCTTTCCAAGGCTTCAATCAGCGCCTCTTCATCGACAATGGGCCCTCGCGCCGTGTTGATGAGAAAGACACCGTCCTTCATCATCTTGAATTCGGCGTGCGAAATGAGATTCCGTGTGGCTGGTATAAGAGGGCAATTGATCGACACGACATCTGCTTGAGAGAGCAATTCCTCTAATGAAGAGCAGTATTCGGCATGACATGCCTCTTCAATCTCAGCGCTCAGCCTCGTCTGGTTCTAGTATTTGACCTTTCTGTTAAACGCCTTGGCTTTGACGGACAGATACCTGCCGATGCTCCCCATGCCCACGATTCCAAGCGTCATCCCCGTCGGATCTCTGGTTGGCACAATACCGTTATACCACAGCCCTGCCCGAACTCTCTTCTCCGCAACATATGTGTTTCTGATGACGGCCAGCGTCAAAAAGATGGCCATGTCGGCCGTTGCTTCGGCCACAGCATCGACAGTGTTGCAGAACCAAATGCCTTGGCTCGTCATCCATGAAACGTCAAACTCGTTGTAGCCCGCCCACACAGAGGCAATGACGCGACAGTGAGGAGTGAGGGCGGAAAGCAGCTCTTCATTGAGAGGCTTCAGAGAGGGTGTATCAACGGTGCAGATGAGAGCGTCTATTGGGCCTGACTGAGCGATGAAGCGAGGGAGCTCCTCTAGAAGTTGTTGCCGGTTGGACGATTGAAGAAACTAGAACAAATACTTGTGTGCGAGTTGTATGAAAGATTATGTAGAGGGCCTATAACTTGAAGTGCTTACCTCGATATCCAGCTCCGCTTTGACGCTCTTCAAGTAGTCATCACCAACATACTTGACATTGCCCACAACTGCCACTCGGGGCTTCTGATTCAGTGTCCCAGAGCTCATTGGTTGTTCTGGTAGCTCATCAAAGCAGTAGAATCAGCTGTAACAGCAACTCTCAAGGAGGCATAATGCAAGAAACGACCTGGGCCGCTTCTTCTTATTGCCGTCAATGTTAGAGGGGCAACAAGCTCCAAGTTTTTGAAAATACCCCAACTGTCAATTGCTAGCACAACATGAAGCATCATGTCAGCCCCCGCCGTCCCGTCGTCCAGCAGATCTGAGGCCGTAAAATGCCCCAAAATGCTCCGTAGAGGCACCCGGAGAGTGGCGATCCAGTCGGCCTCGATGATGTGGAAGCCCGCCGAGCATGTTGGAGGCCCTTGAAGTTCATCGCCTTGAGGAACAGGCACGGCGCATTCGAGCTCTCATGTTTTCAGGGTAAATATTCGAGCCGCATCTGTTGTAGATGTGTACCGAGATCGGGATGAAGGTTGATGGCGGAGAGATCCAAGGCGCAACTAGATGTGTGGCCTTTAACTCCTCTTACTAGAAGTTGATTGCTGGTGCTACACGACGGTCGTGTTACACACATCAGATCTAGATGAAGGAGCAAGCCTTGTATTACAAGCACATGTCTAGAATATTTGCACCGAATAGTAAAAACCCCGGGCCATGAATGATTGCGGCTATACAAGACTCATTTCGTCAACAGTGTGCGCCGGGAGGCTCCGAAATCTCCTGACCGAGCTGACCGGGCTTATTGCAATTTCCCGCCTGGAGAGCGCCGAGCCCCCCCAATGAGCAACAACACCAACAATGAAAAGGATTCAAACATGGCGTGATCGAATTACTTGAGCCTCGCTCCCCTTTTCGTTACGGCATCTGTCATTACGTCGTTGATCACTCAGGTCAACCCATTTTCGGCAAATATCCTTGCTTGCATGCATCAACCCAAGTACACTGAACTGACTGTCCCGATACGAAAGATGTGTGCACCTGTAATCAACATACCATTTCATCTGCCCAAGAATCCGGTTCATTTCAGCTGCAAATGACGCAGCGCTCTGCATCCAAACCAACGAATAAAAATTCCATGTTTACTTGCTGTATGACCACTTCGCTTCATATCGGGTAAGAATCGTTCGACAGCCAGGAATCCTGTAGCGCACAAGATTCCAATCTGTCCCAATCCGGCCACCTATTCCAAGGCATCTTCAGAGCACGAACCAATCGAGAGACAGAGAAGAGCCAGATCCCGTCCGAATACGGCTCACAGCAAGCCAGGATCTTAGGCTGTGCAAGCCCAAAAAGCAAATTTGGCAGCGTTGGAGAAGCCCGTTTTGGGGGGGTGAGAAGTGAGCAGACCTCACAGCTTGGGACAGCCAAAATCACACCACCGCTCCGGCGCACCGCACCACTCTCGAACTATCAACAGACAACATGGCGAAAATGAGACACCACGCTCGGGAGAAGCAGGCAAGGCTGATTTTATAAATGTGATTGACGGCTGCGATGGGGAGAATCAAATCTCAGATGCACTGCAGTCCGCATTGACTACATATACATACACAAAAGCAAACATCCTTCTCCAATCTCTAGTGTTTTTTTTTTTCACTTACACCGGCTCGGTCATCACCAAGCTACATTACATACAATACAATACAATACAATACACATTCAGACATCACTGTCAACCCAATACAAACCGCCACAATGGTCACTCAACCAGCCAAGATCCCCGTCGCCGCCCCAGGCCCCCTCGCCAGGGCTTTCCCAGCCGTCATCGCCGTCGGCGTCGGTAAGTCATTCTCTAACACTTCAACCTCGACTCTCCTATCAGTTCAGTCCACTAACAACACTCAACTCCAGTCTCTGCCGTCGCGCTCAACGTTCGCTCCCAGCTCAAGACTCATTCAGCCCAGCAGGACCGCTTCTTCGCCCAGTACAAGAGCCCCGAGAGCGAAGCCGTCCGCCAAAAGGTGTTTGACGGCGCCGTCGAGGATCCCCGCAAGAGCTGGTTCAACGTCCTGGGCTGGTGACTATTTGAGGATTAGGGAAGGGGGGGGGATTATAAAGACACAATCGCATTACTGGGCGTTTACTTTTAATTTTTATCGAGGAGTTGGAAAAGGATATTTTGCTGGTTGGTGAAGGCGTCGTGCATCGCTGTTTCGATGCGGCCTCGGGGTGTATAAATGGCGGAGGAAGGGGTCATCGAGGGACCCGAGCATTGATACCAGCCTTATTTAGATGGCACTTTTAATTAAACAAGTTCAAAAATGTTTGGATACCCTCCTACTTAAACTGCTACCTGTTATTTGACCAAATACTAAAGTTGGAAATGGTTCATCATCTGTCAGGTAATAAACGACAGCGCCCACCAGTCACATCATCGACAGAGACCTCAAATTAGTCTGTCTTACTATTGTATCTTGAGAACTCAACAGCTGCCACCTCTTTTCGCCAATAGCTTCATGCAGGTGAGGTCCTCGACATGATGGTATTCCGGGGCTACTCCCTGGAACAACATTCCAGACATTTTGACTCCATCAGCTGATTAAAATCTTAATCTACTAGGCCTTGGCTATAAACCTCCGAATGAATTCTGTTACGTCCCTTGGCCAGGTAGATTCCAAGCCCAAGAAAGTAGCATATCAGTTGAGCCCTGCTAGGAAGCCTTCAATAGATATTGCTGTTACAACAGACTCACAAGGGGGCGATTAAACACAACTCATCACATTACCAACTACTAATCTGCCAGTATACCAAAACCACTTGAGGTATATTTCTTTAACAATCAATTCTTAAATGTCTAGTTCTAAAACACATTTCATACGGTCAAGCTACAATCTTGTTCACCAAAGACAAACTCAAAATTCCCAGTTAAATTTTTTTTTTTGCTTCGCTATGTGCTAAAATGCCCAAGGCTATATACAACATGATGTCGTATTTACAAATCATGAGAGCCATATATAGTCTCCCCCTTTTTTTGGTTTCGCTTCGTCCCTTCAAATCATAACCTTCATAAAAGAAAAAAAATCCCATTCCCATCATTCGCTTATTTCTGAGCAAAGCCGAGACGCTCGTTGCCGAGGTCAAAGACAACCAGGGCAGCCTTGAGGGCGACATCACCAAAGATGTTGATGCCAATGTCGGAGCTGCTCTGGAGACCACCGAAGCAGGTGGAGCTGCCCTCCTCGATGGGGGTGAGGTTCAGCAGGTCGCCAGAGATGGTGATAGTCTGGCCACCAACACCAAAGGAGAAGGAGGGGAGGTCCTCGTCGCAGTCAAAGACGACACCCTCCTGGAAGTCGTCGTACTCGGCAGAGTTGACGTTGTTGTAGTAGGCATCAACAATGTTGTCGGGGAGGAGGAGCAGGGTGGTGCCAGTGTCGGCAATACCGGTGATGGAGTTGCGGTTCAGCTTGGCACCGCCAACGGAGTAACCGGTGGCAGTGAAGCCCCAGTAACCCTCGCTGCCGTCGGCGGGAGTGTAGCCAATGGTGCCCGTGGCGAGAGAGGTGTCGATGAAGCCAAAGTTGTAGCTTCCGGCTATTTGTTCGCCTCATGTCAGTTTTACTGATATCATAAAAGGGTACAAGGGGGGATACAAAAGTATCTGTTACTTACTCTCCTGGTGCCTCAGATCGGCAGTGAAAAGGGGCTCAGCCAGGCTGTTGGCAGCGTTGGAGAACCAGGTCTTTTGGGCACGGGGGTGGACAGTGTTGCCAACGTCGAAGCCAAGACCGACGAGGCCGGAGATGACGGTGTCCTGGACGAACTGGGTGGAAACCTTGGTGGCGGACTCAACGGCCTGAGTCTTGACGCTGAAGCCGCCAATGCTGACAACGTCGGTGTAGACATCGCCGCTGGAGCTGCTGTGGTCACCGTAGGAGATGGACCAGGTAGAGCCGGACAGCTTCTTGGAAGTGGAAGACTTGGAGGGGTTGTAGGTAACGTGTCCGGAGGCGGAAGACTTGGGGGTCTCGGAGCTGAAGACCCACAGGTCGGAGGAACCGGTGTCAAAGTCCAGGGGGAGGACCTGAGCGGGAGTTCCAATGGAGACGTTGGTGATGTACTCGTCATCGGCGCTGTCGCTGGGGTTGGTGTTGGCAGAGCCGGTCTGGCGCTTGGAGTGAGAGTGCTTGGCAGCCACGGCAGCGTGGAGGTTGTCGCTGATGGGAGCGCCGTACTTTCTCTTGGCCTTGAAGAGAGCGGTAGGACCGTGGGCAACGTAGTTCTTGTTGTAAGTGACCTCGATGGAAGCGGTCTTTTGTCCCTCAGTGGGGAGAGCCGCAGCCATGCCGCTGGCGGCGAGGAAGGAGACGAGGAAAGCACCAAAGGTCTGCATTTTGAAGGATGACTTTTCAGAGTAGACTAGACTGGTTGTCTTGAAGGCTGATGAGACAAAAACTTCAACACCAGATCGAGGGAAGATGAACGACTTTATATCCATCCAGGCTCGTGTGCCAATCCATCTCTGAGGCCAAAGATATTGGAGTTGCCCAGCTCCAAGGCCTTGTTGACGGCTTCAAGAGCATGGTTTAGGAAGGTCATTTTGCGCCATCATCCCGGGTATTCACACACTTGCTGGGGGCATGGTGATGGGAAGAGGAGTCAAGATGGTGGAATTGACATCCAGTATCCAGCTTTGATAGCTGATAGCTCGTAGTCACCAGGCTGCGGGCGAATCAAACTCTCACGGCCAGGGGTGGAGAGGCGCCTAGTCGATTAGCCCAGAGAGTGAAGCCCGCCGAGAGCGTATTGCCTTTTCTGCCTTGCTTCAATGGAGACGCTGGAACCTTTGTCGATCATGTATCGTCCTTCAATCCCAAGATAGAAGTCCACAGTATTAGTCCATGGCCACAGCTACTGGTTCGGGGACCGGTGCTCCCAAGGCGGTCTCCAGACGGGGGATAGCACAGATGGCGCTTCAACAAGAGTCCTCGCCACCATAGGCGCCCCGTCCAATCCGGGGTTATTGTTGTCTGGGCGGCTTTAACGATGGGGAAAGGGGTCCTTGACACGAGGACCCCCCCCAATGCCGATCTCTATCAGACGCCTGCCTGGCTGGCACTCGAATCGCAGTCCGTGCTTCGTAACATGACTTGAGCCTGGTAGCGAAGCGGGCCGACGCGACTTCGGCGGAAATGCTGCGCCGCGGCCTTTGGCTGCGATGAAGAAGTTGATCCGGAGGCAGACCAAGAGGCTAAGCCGGCCTGTTTGAGCGGTGTTGCAACAATGTTCCACTGATTCCCACCATCAGTCACCCATCCAGCCGCAAACACACGCAGCAATTCCCATGGCACAACTCACGTCGACATTGAGCCAAGCCAGCCAAGACGTGCCATGCCGTGCCTCGGATCTGTCCCGTGGTCCGTACAGACAAGACAGAGCAAGGCAAGGCACTAGCGGAATCGGCCAGGGATCAACCGCCAAGAAACCCCATTAAGTTTAATCCCTTAGTTAATGTTAATCCGCGAACCCATCAATCAGAGAGGGCCGGTGACCGGAAAATAGCAGGCCAATCTGCTGGAGGCTCCGATCCGGGGGCGTCGCTTGACCTGCCTCACGCCTTGGCTCTGGCACTACGGGCCATGGGCATCGACTTGGCATCCGGCAGTCAGGGGTGGGAACTTGTGGCAGAATCGCCATCTGCAATCTCCTCCGGCCACGCAGAAGTTCATTACAGCCAGCTCAGGCCCAGAGCGGCATGTCCAAAAGGCCCAGCGGCGCCTGTGGGAGCTGCCGGACAGGGGCCCGAATCCGCCTCCGCCTCGAGGCTCGCCGTTGGCTCTTGGACGCTCTGGGCCCTTGTCTGCGGCCGGGTATTCGGCATGGAGCTGACGGGGTGCTGGAATCTCGAGAGGGATCGCTGCTGGGCGTCACGGCCATGATTGGCTGCTGCGTGGCGGCCTTGTGTCCAGCCGCTGCTGGCAGTCTTGTGCCTGCGCGAGTAATTACGCCCTCGGCGCAGCCCTCAGAGGCATGGCGGAACCGGCCGAAGAAGGAGGCTGCCGTGGTACGGAAGTTGCACGAAGTGAATTTGTCTTGTCGTGAATGCAACGCTACCTACAATACGAGAGATGAAAGAGGTTTGTGCATGTCGCCCGCGGCACGTGATGGCAGCGATGGGACTTGGTCCGAGAGTCTGGCGTCATTCAAACCTACCTACCTGCCAATACAATTTCTTCTCTTGCTACAAAACACCAGACACGCCATCATCACGGCTTCAGTAGCTTCCAGAAACCCGCTGCGCTGCCCTGGCAGAAAATATATCTCCAGCTGCCCAGACCGTCCAAGCCGACAGCCGATCCCGTCACACGCATCGCCAAGAAAATGTGCCAAAATGCCGGCAGACAAGCAGAATGCTACTGGCAGGTCTTGGCCTACATGCTGTGCCTGTCGTGTGTGAGAGAGAGTCCCTACGATGCAGACAGCTTGGCAAGCTTAAACACGCAGCATCGAGCCAAACCCCCATGCCGCCAATCTGCTTCAGTGCTGGCGTCGCTCTTTGTCGGGCCCTGACCCTGGTCCCTGTCCAGGCGAACGCCACTCGGAGACCAAGACGGCTCTGGAAGGTGGCTCATGAGGCCATCAACTACGCTCAGCTCGCGTTTCAACATAGACAAAGACGATCATCCCAACGGTGCAGGTGGCAGCGTCAAAAGGCCCTGGGCTTCGGGCTGTTATCAGCGTTTGTTTCATCGCCGCCGGCCTCGAGAGCCAATAGACATCCAGACCGACCTCCCAAAACGGGAGGCAATTGACAAAGGCCCTCTCTTGCGGCCGCATGTCATTGTGCATTTCCTTCAGCCTCTGCTTTCTGTGCTTCGTATCTCTTCAGCCCCATCCCACCCTTCCCCCGCGAGACCCGGAAAAGGGACAAGGGGGGTGCTGGTCATCCCGACCCAGATCGCATGTGATGGACCTTATTTCAGACTGCCGCGCTTGTCACGGCCAATGATGCAATCGCCAACCATCATGGGCATCTGCTGGATGGAAGATGACCGAGCTGCTCGGTGGGACAATGCGGACTTCCGCCCGGCGTAATATCAGATCAGGACTTACCAGGCAAGATGAAGCAACACATCCGGCTGACTTTTGGGCGTCACTCAGCATGAGAAGAAGGATACGAGTCGGCGATAAGAGCGTGAGTCTTGAATGGCAGAGGATGACAAACGAGGCTCCATGAAGTGAGGCCACGGCTACTACATCACAATCAGAACTTCCACAAGCATCATACAGTATCGTGCTCCGTACATGTGAGCAGAGCTGCAACTTGCTACAAACAAGGCAGCCTACTGCGAAGCTAGATGAATCTCATCCTCTACGCAAAGGTACCCGAATTCGTTCCACCTCGAGGCGTAGAACGCGCCTTTCGATCTACGCGCTAAAGTACCTAATCGACGCCAAAGAGGAAAGCTCTGGTGCCAATCATGCCCAAGGAGAGCATGACGGCTCAATGTACGGATACGGAATGTGAAGACGTTTCAAGAATAAACAAGCCATGCGGTCAACTGGGGGCATACCAAGTTGCTAAGCTACTGTTCCAACTCCGCGGACGTTTACGGACAGCAAAAACAAGCTGTCGTGCTCTAAATTGCAGCGAATCGTTGCTTGCAATCTGAGTCTCAAAGATGGTTCCTCCTTATCCTTGTGGAGCTACCTTGACAGCTTTCCATTGTGGAATCCACAAGATAACAAACACATTGACTCATCTACAAGTCAAATAATATCACGATTCAATATCGTGACAGCAAAGATATCCAAAACTGCAAGAAAATTTTGCCCCTGTTATAGGGTAGGTTGCATCGAGTGCTACGCAGCTACTGCAATGTGCGTTGCATTCTGAGATCCATTGCGGCCTTTGCCGTGCTTCCCGCTCCCAAACGAGGGTTTGGCATGAAGCAATGTCTAGCCTCTCGAACATGTATCATTATGATGTGGTTTCTTGAAAAGGATAGGTTTTCCGAGCGCTAGTTTACTGTACATGAATACGATACCATGATACCTCCTTTTGGTCGCTGTCCATTAATCATGACACGTTTTTTTCTACTGGACGAGCGAGAATAGGTTCAGGTTTCCATCTTGGCCGAAACAGTCTCTTCTACATGTAGTCATTCGCAGTTACAACTTGGTCAACAAAACCGTTAGTCTCAAGATATAACTGCCACCATACATACCTCTAACCCAATCTATTTCCAACTTGACCAATATTGCTAGCCAGTACGACACTATCAAGAATAAATGTAGATTATACAAACCAGAGAGCTAGTCGTACTCTTATTCCAAGGTACCGTAACCATGCTTCTCCGTCCCATGTCTTGCTGCATAGTTCGCCTTGCTCCAAAAAGCTGCAGACTTCACACCCTCTTGTCGAGATTAGATCGAAAAAGGCCACCCGCACTCTGCAAGCAAGCCAGTCTTTTTTCTCCAAAGAACTACCTTTTTGGGAACCATGCCTCTTCTTAGCCTGCCGTTCTGGAAGCTTCTGTTATCTAACCTACATGGAGACAAATGGTGAGAGCATCTAAAAAGTACTATACGTACAGGCAGGTTCAGCTTGCATGATGACATTTATGTGAGTGCTGTGGTGATGAGCTAGTTTGATCATAGTAACTGACAGTTTTACTAAAGACGGGGCCATGGCCATGACAAAATATTGTCCTTGCTATTAATAGGAAAGGACAGGTCTGTACCATGTGAATATGGAGACGACATGTTCCCGTCCCCGAATCTATCCATCCCAGCCACTCGCAAATGGTGTGTATTATATGTCCACCAAAAACGCCGCGAACAAGCGTGGTCAAATCTAAACGCTAAATGCCTTAAGTAGCCGCTGATCGTCCAAAGAAATTGATCGTCCAAAGATGTTGATCAGCCAAGATTCATCGTCCAAGATTAATCTTGCAATCTCAATGCGTGCTCCCTAGTCATCCTCCAGTCCATATTCATTATCCATGTCAGGATCATCCTCATCATATCCTCCCTCGTATTCACCACCCCCTCCAAACTCTTCGCCCTCGCCAAACTCTTCTGGCTCCTCGTAGTCTTCCTCCTCCCCATGCTCCTGGACATCATCGCCAGCAACACTCTCATCGGGTGCCTCGCTGGCGTCATCGTCGGCACCAAAGGTACTGCCGGCAATGCTCGTTTTCCGGCTGGTTGCCGCAGATCCAAGTCCGGCATTGGGTATATCGAAAATGCTGCGGATGGCATCGTAGTTGATCCTCTTGGACCACGCGCGGTCCTTGGCCACGCCAATGGCGGCTTCGGCGGCAGAGCTGGCAGGGCTTGTCTGGCCCTCTCCCATCCGGGCACGCTTTCTCCTCTTGCGAGTCTGCTTGGGCCGCTCCGCCTCCATTTTTCGGCGAAACACCTTTTCTTGGTGCTTCCTGAGCCAATCCTTGTTCTGGTTCACCCAGATAATCTCCTTGATGCGTGCTTCTTCCGGCGATAGTAGACAGTTGATGACCTCGGGGTCGTCGGCAAACTCATCCTCGGTGACATCGGCTGCCATGGACACCTCTTTTTGTGGCTGCTGTTGACGAGCCCAGAGGGAGTGAATTCGAGCCCTCTGCTCGGCATTGGAATACGCAAGAGCGTGTTCATAAGTAAGAGGGTCATTGAAAATCTCTTCAATGACGCCTTCAAGCTCCTGCTCATCCTGCTCCCATTCTTCGTTGATCGGAAGCTGAGGCTTGGGCCGCTTGCCTTTGGCCCGGCCGGCCGATTCCTGGTCGCCCATCTCTTCCTCTAATACATCTCCAAACTGTTCGGCAAGATCCTCCAAGCCTTCAACTTCGTCTTCGTTTTCATTCTTTGATGGGTTCAGGTTGATGTTTCCCTGGGGAATTTGTGAGGGCAATGGGGGGATGATGAACCCATCAGCATCTCGGCGATAGTTGACTTCAGGCGCCTTGGATAGGTCTGCTCCTCCTTCTACATGTCGCTTGAGTGGCGCGTGTTCTGGTATCGGCTCTTCAGGGTCTTCGCCCGTAATCCCGCGCTTGCGTTTTCGTGATTTTTCTTCCGCCTTCTTTCTATATTCATCCGATTTCCGGTAGAATGAGGGCGGATCATGTGAGCTCTCCAAGAAGTCTTGTTTCAAAAAGTCTTCCACCGACATGCGACTCGATTCGGTGTTATTGAACTCTTGTAGTCGGTTCTGGATAGTGTGGTTTGTGACCTTGACGATGTAGACGACTTCTCGAATCGTCCGTCGAAAGTTGTGCATGCGTGCAGCCATGAGCAGACAGGCGCCGCAAATGCCAGAGGGTCGACGGCCCATGACCATCCAATCCCTGCTCATTCGCTTGACCAGTCGAACTGCATCCTCGGCGACCTTGGCCGTGTCCTGGTGGAACTCCATCTTTGTGGCAAATCTCCAGATGAGATCTTCGGGGTATACGGGGATCAGTCCATCGGTTCCAATCGGCACCACTTCGTTGAGCTTCTTAAAGATTCGTCCCAGCTTGAAAACGTTGAGCTGGACCAGATCGGCCAAATCGATGAGCATGACTTTGCAAGGCGGCTCGGCACGGCAAGCAGCATAGAGGCACACAGCCGCAACGCTCGCCAGCGTGCGTCCCTGGATGAAGTTTGCGCTAGATGCGAGCTTGAAGACCTGCGTGCCCGCAGTGACAAGGCTATCGCTGATGTTGAGCTGCTGGGCATAACCCTGCATGAGACCTCGCGCCTCCCGGATGCTCTTCTCCCTGTCTTCGCTGCCGCCCACTCTCCTAAAAGCAGGCCCCATGCCTCTAACACCGGCCTGGTCAGCACCGACAAAGGTTCCCTGGACCATGGCAGCACCGGACGACGTCTCGCCAAACTGCACTTCGGACACAATGTTGCTATCATCAGCGACACGACCGCAAGTCTGGCAGGTTCCGTCGACGACGTTGGGCTTCGGACAGGCCTTGTTGGCGCACTGCTGATGGGCCGGAGTGACGACGCCCGGCCTCTGCGTCGACGAAAGACGTGCTGCTGCTTGGGCCGCATGCCGGCGTTCTTCACGCTCACGGAGGGCCCGGACGGGGTTTGGTCTAGCAAAGCGAGGTTTTGAAGGGCCGCTGCCCAAGCCCGATGGCCGTTTTGCCGGCGCCGGTGTGAGAAACGACATGACGGGCTACTGCTGTGCTGCTGATAGCCGTGTCTGGATAGAAAAGCAATGCGTCGATGAGGGTGATGTGATGGATGATGAGTCGCGACAAAAGTTGTAAGTGACAAGTGAGTATCGATAAACAAAAAAAAAATCCGGTCTACAGCAGAAGGAAGTTGTTTTTCTTCTTTCTTCCGCCACGCAAATCCGGTTCTCACGGGACACTGTCAATCCTCTGGAAAAGCCTCGTCATCCGTTCCTCAAAGGTCATGAGCGCAAGCGATGCAAAGCAAATCCGAGGACCCCCCCAAAAAATGCGACTTCGTGAATCCCGGTGGTGATGAAAATCCGTCGTCGCGCTCTGGTGGGCAAGAAGAAAATGAAGAGAGAAAAAAGCTGGGCGGGGCCTCGCCCGAAGTGATTATGGCGGGATTAGAGTGGCCGAGTGGGGAAGAGGCACGAAAAAAATGGGCAGAGTCGGTTTTGCCCAGCAGAGCTTCCAGTCACGGTAGTTCGAGGCGGCCGCCGGTTCGAATCTCGACGCCTCAAAGTTTTTTTTTTTTTCTTTCGAAATGGCAAAAATGCCGTGTAGAGCGCTGTTGGAGATAGTCCAGAGTATAACAACAACAGCCTGCACGATTATTGTTGCGCAGAATCGCAGCCGCGAGCCCGTTGCCGAGTCCAAAGGCGAAAGGCTCCCAGCCCAAGGCAAAAACTTTGAGTCTTTTGCTCACAGGTTCTGTCGGCCCGACCGCTTAATCTTCGGCCGATTCCGCCTATAATTTCGTCGTCGATGTGACTCCCGTCTTGCGCCCTCCGTCCCGCATGCGTCACTGGAGCTGCGGATTTTGCCGGTTTGGGCATATTCTTCGCCGTGGCTGTGGACCTGGAGGTACTCGAATAACAAGCAGAATCTCCATTGCCGCAACGTTGCCATGAAGACGAAACTGCAGAGCGGCGTCTAATGAGAGGATTGCATTCTCCAGCTGCTTGCTGTACCCGCGCCCCGACATTCCCCGTCCACATGTGATTCGTGTTACTCCATCTTCCCCCCACCTTTGGCATTTCCCCGATCGCTGAGCAACGAGGCCTTGCCCCCAGAAGCTAAAAGTAATCTAAATGGTAAAGAGTAACAATGTAGAGTTGCGGAGTATTTGTCAAGAAAATAGCAGTATAAGCCGGTGAAATAGTATCTGGCATCTGGCCTGATTTCACTTACTAGTTACCCCGATTCAAGGAGCTGTGGACACGACGCAGAGGGGGCAGAAGATGTGAGGCATCTCCATCAGCTCGTGTTAATAAAAGCTCACAAACCATCCGCTCCTAGTCTCTCTCTCTCTCTCCTCTCTCTCTC
>MDJU01000354.1:0-32826 GCA_001721665.1 Trichoderma pleuroti
ATTTTTATATATTAGTTTTTTAATTATAAAATTAAGACTTTATATTTAACCTTATATTTATCTAATAGGTTAAAGGCTTTAATTAAGTTTATTATAAGTTTTATTTATTATATTTATTATAAATAATTCTTTTATTTTTTAAAATTAAAGAGTTATATAAATTTAAAGCTATTAATTATTATTACCTTAATTTCTAACTTTATTTTTATTAATAATATTATTATAACTTTAAAATAATATTTTTTATTAATTATATTAGTAAAATATATTATAAAAGATTTAAAAGTAATTTTATATTAATAATATTTAAATTTTATAACTAAAAGAATTTATATTATTAAAAAATAAAAAAATAATAATAATATTATTATTTTCCTTAAACTTCTTAAAAATTAATATTAATATTAGTTTTATATAAAAAGTCTTATTTAATTTATAATTATTAATTTTGTTTTATTTAACTTCTTAAGGTTATTATCTCTTTTATTAATAATATTAATAATAGTCTTAGACTTATATTAGTTTTATAATTAAGTTATCTAAGGCCTAAGATTTTAATTATTAATAATTTTAATTATAATCTTATAGCTAGTTTTATAAATAATTTTAGTTATATTTTTAAGAACTTAATTAATTAATTAAATTAGTAAAGTCTTAATTTATTATTTTAAAAATATAAGTTTTATAATTCCCCCCTTTAATTAAGTAATTTTAGTTTATAAATAAACTACTACTAAGCTTATTAATTTAATAAAAGTAAGTATTAGTACTTAGCTTATTACCTGAGGCATAGGCTTATAACTTATTAAAATATATATTTAATTAGCTTAAATCTTTATTAAACTTTCGTCGGGTAGATAGCCCTTTTATATACTATTTACTACTAGGCCCTTGTATTTAGCTTATACAGATACCTTCATGGTTACTGCCCCTTTCAGCAGTTCTTATATAATATCATATGGCCATACAATCAAGCTCTGGGATGTTGTTGTGGGCAGTTGCATAATAACATTTACTGGCCATGATGATAAAATAAATTCAATTAGCTTTACGCCAGACGGCCGGTGGCTAGCATTAGCATTAAATGATAACACTATTAAGCTCTGGGATACAGCAATAGGCAGCTGTTCAGCAACGCTTATTGGCCATAATGATTGCATAACTGCAATCAGCTTAACGCCAGACGGCCGGCAGCTAGCTTCAGCATCATATGATAATACGCTTAAACTTTGGGATACGGCATCAGGTCTCTGTATAACAACATTCGAAGGCCATAGCGGACTAATTATGGCGGTTCGCTTCGCGCCAGATGGCTGGCAGCTCGCATCAGCATCAAGAGATACGACAGTTAAGCTCTGGGATACTACAATAAGTCGCAGTCTATCAAGGATTGATGCCCATAGTCATAGAGTAACCGCCATTGGTTTCACACCAGATGGTCGGCGGCTATCTTCAGCATCCGACGATAATACAGTAAAACTCTGGGATACCGCAACAGGTCACTGTATAGCAACATTCAATGGCCACAATAACTCAGTTACAGCAGTTAGCTTCTCACCAGGTGGCCATCAGCTAGCTTCAACATCCAAATATGATATGGCAGTTAAGCTCTGGGATGTAACAACTGGTTACTGCTTAGCAACACTTCAGGATGATGCAAAAATATTATCAATTTCTTTTGCGCCAAATGGCCAGCAGCTAGCTTCATTATCAGAGGGTGTCTACACGGAGACTTTTATTGGTAATACAACTAAGCTCTGGGATATAAGAACAGGCCGCTGCACAGCAGTGCTTAAACGCAAGGACGAATTTATGTGGTCGATTGTCTTTTCACCAAATAGCCAAGAGCTGGCATCAACATTCAGCGATAATACAATCAGGTTTTGGGATTTATCCACTGGCGACTGCACAGCAACACTTGTCAATGAGAAGTTGGTAGGCGCAGTCACCTTCTCACCAAATGGCCAACTACTTGCTTCAGCATCTAAGGGTTTTATAATTAAGATCTGGGATACGAACAACAATATGACTGTATTATGACACTCAAAGGTCACAGTTCCTGGGTAAGCGCAATGACCTTTGCGCCAAATGGCCAGCTAGCATCAGCATCGGGTGACAATACGATTAAACTCTGGGATATAACAACAGGCAGCTGTACGGCAACGCTTGAGGGTTATGGCAGCTGGGTAACCGCAATCAACTTCGCACTAGACGGCAGAATTGCCTGTGATCTGGCTGGAACAGAACTGAGGATTAGGCAGGACTCGATCTTGAGTTATCTATCGACACACTCCTTAATGTGGAGGCCTCCTATTCAGAGACCTTCTTCCGGATCATCAATCATCAACTGTAAGGATATTGGAATCTATAATCAAACATGGGTTACTTGGGATTCACACAGAATCTTATGGTTACCACCAGCTTATCGGCCGAGAATGTCAGCTGTAAGAGCATCAACACTTGCCATTGGGTGCGACTCGGGACGCGTTGTCTTCATACGTTTCTCAGATATGGATAAACTATTTAGCTAAGACTAAGCCATTTACTAGCCTCCTATATTTACTCGATTATTGTAGTATATTAAGTATGCTTGACAATCATTCTCACTTAGCTGCATGCGCTACTAGCTATCGATTTTGAATCGGTTTGCGGGTTATTGCGTTCGCATTTGATCTACTGCTGGTCTCAGACACATCAGCAGCCACCGACTCTGCGTCATTTCGTGCCTGCAACTCTGCCGCAATATCCTCATTTACCGGCATTTCAGCTCTTGGTGGAGCCGGCTGCGCATCTAATTCGTGAATCGTGTTTGTTTGCGCATCAAGCTCGGGCTTGGGTACATGATCGGAATGCAACTGAGCTCTCTCGTACATGGGATCAGAAGTATCAGGTTCGGAGTGTCTATGCCGCCGCCGCCACAAATAGAATAAAACGCCAAACACGATGGCGAGTCCGACAATGGAGCTGACAATAGGGCCTGCTATCCAGGCATGGCTTGGTGGCTTAGCTGCAAGATTATATATGTCAGATATAAAATGCGAAAACGCTAGAGGGCTTCCACAAATAGTGTATACCTGAAACAGACGGGCTCGAAGGCGCATTCTGGGGAGCAAGAGATGCCGTAGTTGCCAAAGTAGAAGTTCTACTAGGTGTTGTAGTTCTTGACGTCTTCTTGCTTGTTGTGGTTCTTGATGATGAAGTGGTACTTGCCGCATTGTTTGTCGGTAGGAGATACACAATTGTCGTTATTTGGCCAGTAGTTGACGTATACGTCAATGTTGAATACGAAAGTAGATGGCAGAGCTCAAGGTATGGAATCAAAAGTGAGATACTCGATATGCCACGGCTGGGATTAGGGCCCTGCGCCTTAATGCAAGCGCTACAATTGTCAAGGGCCTTAATGAAGGTAGAGTTGGGAGCGCACAACTGGCTCTTTAATCCTTCAGCGGAAGCAATTACCAAAGCATCGTCTAGTTATAGTATATTAGCTCTGAAACCGGTAGGATCTCGAATGCAATCGATTGATAAATACTTCACGACGTACTGCACGTAGCGAAGCACACAGCGGGCACGGAGCCGCCATTATTTTGCCGCGCAAAGAGGTCTTTGGACCAAACCATTGATATTGTATGACAACAGTTCTTTTTTAACCTTCTTTCAGAGCGGTTATTTCTCAAAGACTTTTAAGACAAGCAAAGAAGAAAGGTTCTGGTAGGGAATTGTGACTTTGGAGAGTAGCCTTGTCGCATAGCCTTGGGGGCTGCGGCTAATATTACAATGTTACATGGTGTCACTTGGAGAAATTATTGAAACCCCCGCTTCGAAGCAAGAGAGAATTCATGGCAAAGGGCACGTGAACCAGATGGCGTGACTAAAGTTGCATACTTCAAAAAAGGAATGTGTGTTTAGCCGCCTGTGCTCGAGGAAACTGGGCGCGAGGGAGACTTTTCTCAATGAAACTTGGCCTTCCTTTACAATAGTTTTTGAATGAAGAATTGCCAGCACATCTCAAAAGTGCATTATTCCATGTATATACATGCATGCAACAATCAACGCATAAAACGAAATGTGCAGCTCTGAATTTCAGGCAATCAGTAGAAGCTGCATGGCTTCCAGCCTCAATACACGATTGGGCATCAAGTAGATCTAGAGTAACTGCCTCTACACACTTGTCGGAATCAATATTCTTACTGCCTCACATCACATAGGGCATCGACAACAAAATGGAACAACCAGATTTCTCTTCTGACGAGGCTGCAAACAGCCAGTTTACAAATAAGTAGTTTTGCGATGGGACTAGGATACACCAGGGACACAACAACACCACACTCAATCTCCATCTGACCCACCGACCGGCCCGAGCCGCCATTCGTCTCATCTCATATCCACGCAACGAGGATCTTATCCATCGTCCTGATCTCGTGGATAAGCTCAATACACTCCTGTCATGCGCGTCAGCAATAATGCAAAAGCTTTAAATCAACAAAACCAGCCTAAGCGACAAAGCTTTTCTCGAGGCTGTGCGCGAGGCATAAAAGACGCAATGTGCCTAATAACATATTTAAAATATAGATTTATTTCGATTCCTTGCATTAGATAAGAGGCCGAAAATGTATACAATATTCTCTATATTATTGTGTATGTTAGTAACGAAAATATTGTGGAAGGAATAACAATACCCGCGCTTAAACACCTCAACTGTCTAAGAGATGATATAGAGGAACTAGAATCTGAGACTGTCAAGCTCATCACACGGTTGAAAGAGCTCTTTTTCTTGGTATATCTAAAGTAGTTGGCGATGAAAGGAATTATGAGATGTAGAAACTTGTACAAGAGGCTATAAGATACAACCTGAATATTGGGAAGTCAAGCACAATCAAGGAAAAGAATATCATCCTCAGATATGTCTCTGGGAAGGAGACCGAGATGCAAGCAAGCCGACACACCCAGCCCATTGAATTAGCGGGCATGAGCAACGATGAGCACATAGATGGCGAAGAATATTTCTCGAGTATCGCCCTACAAGCTACAGCAGACATTTTCCCTGATTCACAACGAGGTACCTGGAAACAATGCGAGAAATTCTTGCACATGCATTGCAAATCCGAGAGTGGGCAGATGTGAACAAGAAGCAGATCGAGACGGCGCAGCTACTCGAAAAAAGCAACTGAGTTTCTTCATCACCGTGGGCAGTGGAGAGCAAAAGAGCGTTTGGATTGAAGAATATTGGAACTCGGGAAAGAAAGGCTAGGAGGTCATCATCCAGATACAATCTCAGCCATAGGAATCCTCTTAATAACATGGTTTAGACAAGGTTCCTATAGCGAGGCAGAACGTCTTAACGTTCAAGTGCTGGATAGCCCACGAGAGATGTTTGGAGACAATCACCCGGATACAATTCTGGCCATGCACGGCCTCGCTTGGAGTTGGCATGGGTTGAGCCGCGATGAGGATGGAGCTGTGTTGGTGCAGCAGGCTACAGAGTATAGTCGCTCTAGTTAGGACCAGACCATCGCCTAACCGAGAATACTGCCGAGTATCTTCAACACTTTGAATCTTGCCTGGGGGACTGGGAAACGAACAAATCCCCAATGGCTTCGGGCAATCTGTTGTTGAGGGGGTAGAGAGGATGTCGAATGGAAACAGGTACATTTGGACTCATAGTACTTCGTACCACAGACACGAGTAATCTCAAGCTGTTCAGATTCTGTTTAGAGATCCAGGGGAGTTACGACACGTATCAGACTATTATTCAAAGAGTGCGCCGGTGCCATGATGAGATGATATCATTCTACTTTTAAGAAGCACCTTGATGAGCTAATGAAGCATAAACTATCTACTTGTTTCATGAAAAGAAGAACACAATGACCGTTTACATGTCTTTTCGCATAACAGTGATTTTATATGCCTTGGCACCCGCCAGCCAAATTCTGCTGGAAAACCAGTATCTCCTTATTATTTTCCATAATTCTAAAATATATTAGCTGTACTAGAGGCCTCGCATCTGGAAAGTTGAGAGCAAGCAGCTGGATTTAAGTTACAATTTGTGACTTGAACAGAACTAGACAAAAAAGAGAAGACATCTATTTTTATCACACGAGATCAGAGATGAACGCTATTTTTATTATATACCCTGGTTAAATGATCGTACTAAAATACTACTTGATTGCCTTTTTCATCTACCTTTTCCATAGGTTCTAGAATCTTAATAAACAATGCGCTGTTGCGGGACCCCTCTTCCACAAATGAAAGAATAACAACATCTGACAATAGATGCCAAGATGATGTGATATTGTTTCGTCATCCGATGATGAAACTTAGTTATGAAAAGACAAAATGATTGAACAAGAATGTATTGGAGGAGACGAATCACAATGCGTCAACTTCAGATATCACAAACCCTCGTATGACAATTCATCTGTCTGCTACCCTGCGCCACGAATAGACAGCGTGATGGACGGTTCATTTCCTCCAGCTTGCTAATCATCTACAAAAGAATCCCCCTATTCATCTATTTTAACATCTCGTATTCAACCGGAATCTCTCCTTTCCAGCCAATCGGCCTAATGTTGCTTCTTATGCGGACATGCTATCAACCCGAAAACACGAGATGCGCGACAGCATCATCCGCATCTTCACGGGATCTTGGCCACAACTGCCGTGGGATTTTAATATGGTCTTCGGATATCCTAAATTATAATCCGTCAAATCGACAAGTCATCCCTTAGATATCCGCGCCCAGCCACACGTTCCTGGCATGGAAAGCCGTCGTTAGGCGCCATTATGCCAAGAGAATGCGATGCTAAGGGGTTACATGCGTTCTTTACCAAGTGCAGAATGGAAAGTAAAAGCGATGGTCTAGGTAGGCTCTTGAATAATTGATATGGCTAATGGAACCGTTGCATTGATAAGAGCCTAGTCGGCCCAACTCATACGGCCGCAGCTACGTTATTGGATATGCATGAAGATGGTTCATTTGGGATGTTGCGTGTAACTGCCATCTATATTAGCACACTACAGCATCTTGCTTAAGCCATCATTCAAGATGAAGATTCATTTGCAAACTAGATACAGTTGACAACTAGTTGTGTAAAATATAGCGTCCTGGATAAGCATGTTCCTGAATCCTATATCACATCCCCACCACTTTCTTTGACTCGAAACCACAATTTAAGCTGCTTCGGAGCAAGACTTAACCCCCGGCATTCGCAATACTAGTAGCTTTCCTCCAATCCTATAAGCTCGGTGAATGGCATCATTGGAGCCGATCGGAACGCAACCCCGGAATCCCGCCCCGATCTGGCAGGTCAATACACGCTCCCACGATACGCAGCGTCGCTTTCTTGGCCCTTCTGATAATGCGCGTTGTGTTAAGCGACCCATAGGAATCCTGGCTCCGGAAACGAGTGGAAAATTCATGCGCCGCCTTGTTAAGCTTAACACGTATAGTTACTGTCAAATGCTAAACTCGCTCCCCGCTGCTCAAAGGCAATTCGACAGAATATGCCCGATGGCTGAGGGGTCGCGAATCGCCTAGGCCCGAGAAAGAAGTTGCCTTTACAGATGCCGCAGACTGGAGCCGTCGATTGGTTTTTTTGCTTTGCTCATCCGAGGGCCTATAGAGTGACTAAAAGGATGTGATTCCAGGTATAGGCAGCTGACCAGCTTCTGTTGCCCAAATCCATTGCGTGGGATATAGTTACATCGCCCACAACTTGGAGAAAGCCAGGAGTTTCTCGGTTCGTATAGGATCGTCGATAAGAGGATTGGCCTTTGATACCACTCATTGGGTAATCTCTTGGGTGATATTCGCCTTTGCTGCCGCTCCCTGCTTGCTCCCCGAGTCAGCCGAACCTGGCCGTGGATCACGTCGTTGCGTGCCATTGAACATGGACTTTTGTTCACCCTAAGGGCCTTGGCGATGGGGAATCACATAGTTGCAAAAGTTCTTGGGAAAACTCTTGGTGTTGAACAACACGGAGACACAACACCTTCCTTTTTCCTCGTCGCCGTTGCGTGAATTACTCGCCCAGACTCACAATGCTGTAAATCTCGACTCAGAGACGTGATCATATTCTTCTTCGAGTGTAACATCCGGCTCTTGTATACTGATAAGAAACTCCGAAGGAAACTTCTTGCGAGATGGTCGAGATGCTGTCGTCGAAAGTCCTGAGCATAAAAGGGTCCAATGGCTCCTCATTGTTCCAATAGATGAGCCAGCAGGTTGCTTCACAAGGTCCATCATTCGGTCCTCTTCACAAGGTCCATCATTCGGTCCTCGCTCTGGTGCCTCTCCAGCTTGTCTATCTCCCCGATTGCCTCTCTTGTTACAATGAAGTCTGCCATCCTTCTCGGCCTCACTGGCCTTGCTGCCAACGTGCACGCTCATCCCGCTCCCCAGCCGGAGAACGGCTCTGGCTTGGCTAAGCGCGGCATTGATATCAGCAAGTACAGCCTGCCCAGCTTGTCTGACTACACCCCTTCGACACACGTCGACGAGGAGGTGTCGATCCAGGCTGAGGGCTTCAAGCGCGACTACGTCGCCACTGCTACCCGAGCTGTCAAGAGAGCTGCTCCCAACGCCGAATTCCGTGTCGTTCCCGACCACTACATCGACGTTGACGGTATTGGCCACGTCCACTTCAAGCAGACAGCCCACGGCATTGACATTGACAATGCTGATTTCAAGGTCAACGTAAGTGAAACAAACAAGAACCCCCTCCCTCAGCTTAACTAGATAAAAGCTTACTTATCAATGCCTTGCTTCAGATTGGCCGAAATGGCAGAGTCTTCTCCCACGGCAACAGCTTCTTCTCCGGCAAGCTACCCGCAGAGAGCCCCCTGAAGAAGCGTGACTTCTCCGACCCCACGAACGCTCTCAAGGGTGCTGTCGACATCTTGGGTCTCCCCATCCAGGCCGAGGGCGCCACCGCCGAGGCCCAGGAGGGAACCGAGAAGTACACTCTCAAGGGCACTTCTGGTGCTGTCAGCGACCCCGAGGCCCGCCTGGTGTACCTTGCCCAGGAGGATGGAACTCTGTCCCTGACCTGGCGAGTTGAGACCGACGTCGTCGACAACTGGCTGCTCACCTACATTGATGCTGCCACCAACAAGGAGGTCCACGGTGTCGTCGACTACGTCAGCGACTTTGCCACCGTCGAGGTGTTCCCCTGGGGCCTCAACGACCCCACGGAGGGTGACCGCAAGGTCTTCACTGACCCGTGGAGAATCGATGCCTCCCCCTTCACCTGGTTCGGCGACGGAACCACCAACTACACCACCACGCGTGGCAACAACGCCATTGCCCAGGTCAACCCCAACGGAGGCAACAACTACCTCAACAACTACCGCCCGACCAGCGCAACCCGGGCCTTTGAGTACCCCTTCTCGCTGACCCAGACCAACCCCACGGACTACCGTGACGCCTCCATCACCCAGTTGTTCTACACTGCCAACAAGTACCACGACTTGCTGTACGTCCTCGGCTTCAACGAGGTTGCGGGCAACTTCCAGGCGAACAACAACGGCAAGGGTGGCCGTGGCAATGACTTTGTCATCCTCAACGCCCAGGACGGCTCCGGCACCAACAACGCCAACTTTGCCACTCCCGCCGATGGCAGCAACGGCCGCATGAGGATGTACATCTGGACTGTGTCCACCCCCCGCCCGTGACGGCTCTCTCGAGGAGGGCATCGTCATCCACGAATACACTCACGGATGTAAGTTTTGATCACCTTTCTCGCTCTCTCCCTGCTTCCCCTTGCTGATCCAGACATCACCAGTGTCCACCCGTCTCACCGGTGGCCCTGCCAACTCCGGCTGCCTGTCCGGCGTCGAGGCCGGCGGCATGGGCGAGGGCTGGGGCGACTTCTATGCCACGGCCATCCGCCTCAAGGCCGGCGACACCCGCGCCACCGACTACCCCATGGGCGCCTGGGCCGACAACAACGTCAAGGGCATCCGCCAGTACCCCTACTCCACCAGCCTGACCACCAACCCGCTCACGTACAAGTCGGTCAACACCCAGAACGAGGTCCACTCCTCCGGCACCACCTGGGCCTCGATCCTCTACGAGGTCCTCTGGAACCTCATCGACAAGCACGGCAAGAACGACGACGAGTTCCCGACCTTTGACAGCCAGGGCGTGCCCACCGACGGCAAGTTCCTCGCCCTCAAGCTCGTCCTCAACGGCCTCGCCCTCCAGCCCTGCACGCCCACCTTTGTCTCTGCCCGTGACGCCATCCTCGATGCCGACCGCTCCTTGACCGGTGGTGAGAACCTGTGCGAGCTGTGGACTGCCTTTGCCAAGCGCGGTCTTGGCTCCGGAGCCAGGTACTCTGCTTCCGCCCGAACTGAGAGCTTCACCATCCCCTCTGGTGTCTGCTAAATATCCTTCTTTGTGAGAAATCAACTTTTGGATGAGAGGTGTTTTTGAAGCGTGGATGTGACAAGTCAATGACTGCTGAAGGGGGGAAACAATGGAGGCTGGTCTCTCGAATCATGTAACCAGATAGGTAACCTGTTACCATTTCAAATAAGTAAAATGAAGTGAAAAGAAAAAAAAAGTCTCCCTGTGCCGCTGCTTCAGTGATGTCAAGATATCCCAAGATCCAGTCTAAATGTTCTTTATTTATGTATGCAACTTCTAACAACAAGAAATATGAAAAGAAAATCACTTTGCCTCCGTTTTCCCTGTGGCAGGCGTTGAACTCCCTCCTGCTGCTACTGCTGCCACCGCTGTCTTCTTCTTCTTCTTCAGCTTTTCAATGAAGCCTAGTACTTTGTCCTTGATGGCTCCGGATGGAGCCTCATTTGCGCCGACCATGCGCCTGACGAGGATGTTGTACAAGCCGCCAAAGGCAAGCGCAATGGTTGTTGATGTAAAGATGATGACGTTGTAAGGCATGCTGAAATCAGGAGTGGGCAGGTAGAGAAGCAAGCTCGTGGTGCGGATGTTCATGGTCTTGGGCACCAGCGTGCTGATGACGGCGGCTGCGACGTCAAAGCCACGGTTTGCGTCCGGGGGATACTCGGTATATCGCAAGATGGACTTTTCAAAGTCGTATGTGAGGAAGACGGTGCAGTGAGGAGGGATGCTGACGAGGAGCTCGAGCTGTGTGCCGCGGGCACGGTCAAGGGCCGGGCGGTAGTAGATCTGCTTGACGATTTCGGTGGTTGTGTTGGTGTTGGGTGATGATCCAGAGATGCGGGCAGAAAGGGTATGCAGATAGACACGCATGAACCAAGGGAGAGATTCCATGTAGACAAATTCCACCGCGTCGTCGCCTGGGTTCGTGAGAATGGCTTGCACTCCACCATGCTCCTGTCCATGGCCGGTGAAACTTCGCTCGGCATACAGCACAGGCGTTTCCGGCTTGACAATGCTAAGAGATGCAGCCTCTCCGTCAACGGGGACCTCGGGCTTTGTCAAAATGAGGGTGAATTCCTTCTCTTGTTCGATGTGGTAGCATCGTAGAGAGTCATTATTGTGATACTTGATTTCATGGGCGCCTTCTGAGGAGAAGATGTCGCGAGTTGATGGGATGTGAACACAGACCGGGGGAGTTTCAGAGTCTGTCAAGGGGCATGTGCCTTTCATTGTTCGCCCAAAGATTTGGGATAGCGTCCACTCCTGGCCGCGGAGATGGTCCACGGGGAAGCAAGAATCGTCTGGCTGATGGTAGGGCTTTGAAGTATCGCAGATTAAAGTCACGACCGGGGGGAGGTCTTGGGATAGGGTTGTCGTGGATCGTGTTAGTTAACCCCGAGCATCGTTATAACGGTAGAATCCGTACCATGAGGTCGCTTGGATCGATCAACGTCCAAGACCATGTCGACCGTCTGTTCAAGCTGGAGAATGCATTCCCCCTCCGAGGGGCAGATGGGCCGCACGTCAATGGCCATGCTCTGAAACGACGCATCAAACAGCTTGTGTCCATCCAGCAAGCTCGCAATTCCGGCCTTGCCCTTGCATGGCAGCATCTTCAAAAACGGCGTTAGGTTCTCGGTGCAAACCACTTCATGGGGCAGCACTCCATGCAGCAGCCTCGTATTGTCCAGCGTCGTGTTGGGATGGTCGCCCTCGGGCTGAAACGACACAACCGGTCGAATGGTCCTGGTCCCGTCGATGAAGTTGAGACTGGCGCAGAACAATCCAGACAGCGCATTGGTCAGCGTCAACCACTTCTCGTCCGCCTCTTGGTCCGACTCGGCGTCCAGCCACGCCCATAATTCCACTCCAGTGCCGCCTTCTTTCGTTCCGTCCCAGGGCCGGGTTCCCCAGCTCTCCGCATCCCATCGCCCCAGCGTGAATCTCAGGTGAAGCTCTCGTGTGCCCGCATACTGCAGGATCTGGCCCAGCGACCGCGGAAAGAGTCGAAAATTCTGCGCCTCAAAGTCGGCAATTGAGGTGTTGGCTCGAAAGTTGAAGCTCGCGAGGAGCGCCGACAGAGGCAGCGGCCGGAGATTCAGCTGCTCGTGGTACTCGGTCGCAGATACCAGGACGCTGGGGATGATTAGTGGTAAGAAGGATAAAAGGCTGGCGCATACGTGAAGAGAGAAAGGAGGAAAAAGAAAAAAAGAAGAGTGAGGAGAAAAGGAGGGGATACTCGAGTCGCAGGCGCGATTCGGGCGAGATTTACATCTCTCGAAGTTTGGACTTGGACTTGATATTGCCAGATTGGAGCTGGGCCGCTCCCTTGCGATTCGGTACGTACCGTTTGGGATAGGTGCAGCCACACTGGCCAAGCACATGCGCCACAACATGGTGGGAGAAGTCCAGGGCACCTTGGCAGTGAAATCCCCGAATTCCTCCACTAGCTGCAGCGTGCTGTGAGCTGCAAGTATCGCATCCCAGCTCCGAGCTAGTGGCTGAGGAAAACACCAGCCACAGTTCAATCCGTCATCTCGAATCTATGTAAAAAAGTACACCATACAAACGCTCATCAACTCGACTCTCGCCAACCACCAGCAGCCCAGATCCTTCCAAGCGCACCACGCCATGGCAGCCGAACAGAGAAAGCTGCTTGAGCAGCTCATGGGCGCGTCATCGTCGTCGCGCGCCGCCCAGCTCTCGCTCAACGACCCCAAAGTCTGCCGATCCTACATCGTCGGCACGTGTCCGCACGATCTCTTCACAAACACCAAGCAGGACATCGGCCAGTGTCCCAAGGTGCATGCCGAGAGCCTCAAGACGGAGTACGAGGGGCTGTCAGACCGAGAAAAGCACAAGTACGGCTTCGAGTACGACTACATGCGCGACCTGCAAAAGTACATTGACGAGTGCAATCGCCGAATCGATGCGGCGCAGAGGCGTCTCGAGAAGACGCCGGACGAGATCCGGCAAACCAATGCTTTGGTAAGACATCTTGTCGCCCAATTGGAGTCCCCTGATTGAAACAACTGTAGCTGACCTTTTCTTTTCTGCAACCAGCTCAAAACCATCTCCGACCTCACAGCGTCCATCAACAGCGGCCTCCTCGAAGTCGAAATCCTCGGCTCCCTAGGCGAAGTCTCTCGCGCCCAGGACGAGCTCTTCCGCGTGCGCCAAGCCGGCCAGCAAAAGGCCGAGCGCGAAAAGGAACTCAAGGCCCTGTCCGACACGTCGGGTCCGTCCGGCCACCAGAAGCTGCAGGTCTGCGACGTCTGCGGCGCCTATCTCAGCAGGCTCGACAACGACCGCCGGTTGGCCGACCACTTTTACGGCAAGATGCATTTGGGGTATGCGCAGATGCGAAAGACGTACGACGCGTTCCCCAAGGAGATGAAGGGCAGGTCACGGCCCGCCATGGACGATGACGGCCCGGGAGGAGGACCCAGGGGGCCGAGAGGGCCCGGGGGGTATCGGAGCGGGAGGGGAAGAGGTTACCGCGGCGGGTGGTAACGTCTATCAGCTACCGTGGCATCTTAATATCTTTGCATTGCAGCTCGGCGTCAGGGAACGTGATGGGAACTCTACGGGAGATAATCAGGGTATTTGTGTGTTTAGGGGTGTTTTACTTTATTGGACGATATAAAAAGACGTACATAGGATTCGGAATACGGAGTAATATACCCCCTTCAAATTCTGCAAGTCACTCACCATAGTCGCAATCAAACGGCGTTTTCCACATGATTCGCTCTAAATATATTATGCTTCGAGTAGCAATAACTAGCAACTGATGTGACTGATAGGTAATATCCAAGAGACCCCACAGTAGTCCTTATCCTGGTACAGACACTTGTTTTTTTTCTGCAATTCCTTTTCCTGTCATATCATCGTATATCCAACTCAATTTCAATATCATAAGACTAGGCCTTACAAGGCTTTCTGACAATTTCCCCAATAAACGTTGACGAATAGCTATCCAAATCAAACCCGCCGCCCTTTTCCTGCCCATAAAGTTCTCATGTTTCTTTGATATCGTGCGTCCAACCTATGACTGAGCTTGATTCAAAGCGTCGAGAGCCTCCATCTCATCGTCCCACTTGCCGCCGCCCAGGACGATGGGCAAAGGCGGGGGAGGGGCTGCAGCTGCCTGTGCCATGGTAGGCTTTGATGCTGCACTGTTGTTCTCTTCTGGTTCTGCCTTGGACTTGGCGATGTCTGAAGGCAGTGAAGGAAAGTCGTCTGCAGCAGGGACTTGCTGCTGCTTCACCGGGCGAGAGTCACCAACTGGTCCATCATGTGAACCACGACCTCGGCCGCGACCCCTACCGTTGCCATTGGCGCCTCTTCCACGGTCTCCTCGCCCCCGACCACCGCCACCACGGTAGCGGTCATCCAAGAAGCGATCGACATCCGGTGCCTCGTCATCTCTGGCAAATCGACTCCCACCAAGGCCGCGAGTCTTGGCTCCTCTGACGCCACCGTTTGCGCCGCGGAAGCCCTGTCTGGCTTCTTCGTCAGCCAAAGCCTGCTTGCCTTCGTCCCAACTACCATCCTTGATGTTCATGGCCTTGAGTTTCCTCTCCCTGTTTTTCGCCCGCTCGTCATCCAGTTTGCGCTTCTCCTCCTCGCCACGTTTCCTCCTCTCTGCGTCCTCGGCTCTTCTCTTGCGAGCCTCCTCCATCCCTCGCGCGTAAGCCGCTGCGTGCTGCTTCTCATCTTGCTCTGCCATTTCAAATTTGCGTGCTTTTTCTGCCGACAGAAGCTTCATCTTCTCCATCTTTGCAGTGAGTTCGTCTTCGGTGAGCTTCTGGCGAGGGTTAGAGCCAGATTTGGCACGAATCTCGGCGCTCACAGCGGTGTTTTGCGACGGTGGTGAGCGTTGGGGTTTCTCTTTGGGGCCGGAGGCTGCATTGGGAGGAGGGGAAGACTGCTCGGGCACTTCCTCGGGAGCTTGGATGGGTGCTTCAGTGGCAGCTGGTGCAGGAGCTGGCTTCGGGGCCTGTGTAGGAGCCTGAGCCTTTGCCGGTGCTGGCGATGGCTTTGGGGCAGGCTTGTCGGCGAAACGGGAGGATGAGAGGCCTTTGCCTGGCTGAAGCGGCTTCTTGTTTTTCGCCGCAGCGGGAGCGGGTGAGGGCTTCGAAGATGAGGGAGCTTGGCTCTGCCGCGGTGCTGCGACTGGCTGCGGAGCAACTTGTTGCGCAAGTACTGGAGCTGGAGCTGGAGCTGGAGCAGGGACTGGAGCCGATATTGATGCTGGAATAGGTACGGTTTCGGGCTCGGGTTGATAATGGTGATCTTCCTGTATCAAAACAACCTCAGACTCGACCGGCTCGAAGTCGTCGTAGGAACAGATCAGTCGTCTGTGCGGCCACCGAACTGGTCGGTCCATGGCGATGATGATTGGGCGTGATGATTAGCTAAATGGGAGAGATGAAGAGGTAAGAAGAGGTGAAGATGGAAATCTGCGCCGGTTTATGCAGTGATTAAAGACGCGACAGCAGAGACGAGATCAAGGGCAACAACATTGAAAGTACATGAAGGCGAAAGAATGCGACAGAAAGCGCTGAAGGCTGCCCCGCCACAGTGTGGGGTGTGGGGCTCAGCTCCCCGGCGCATCTGCAGCTCTTTTTTGGCTGCTAAAAAAGCGAGGAACCATGTGGCGCAAAACAAATAAACAAGAGGCTGGTATAAGCGCTGTGGCTTGCCATGGTGACGGGATGGGGAAATGTTGAAGCATAAAGAGTTGGGTAGAAAGTGTAATATTTCTTTAGTATTTACTAAAAGTGTGACTTTATGGTTCGTTGCATGTATAGGTACATAAAGTACCTAGTACCTATATGCTTAATGAAGCGCATGGGGTTGTATAAGTGCACCACGCACATCGTTTGCCTCCTACAAGCACCTACTAGGTAGGTTAGGATGTATGTATATGGTGATGGTGAGACGGATGCTATCAAGGGCTCAAGAGTTCATCACGGCCTATCATACTCTCCATAGGGACTCAACATAATGGAACATCAAACTTCATCTACGAAACTATGGTTGGGCTGCAAAATCTTGAATCTTGGTTGACTTTATACCTTGAAACACCAAGCTTCAGGTTATGTTGGATGTGCATGCATGTTCCATCAATGACAGGTAGGACAACATGCCTAATTCAGTGAATAGATGTAGCTGATCAAAGAATACCTAAACCATGGAATAGAATTTCACATTCACGCCATTGCCTTTATCCCAAAAAAAATACAGCTCAGCCAAATCGTGTTGCAATCATTGACTTCAGCCTCTCCGTCACGGCATCCTCCAGATCCTGTTCAGAGCTCACAAACCTGGCACCATATCGCCGGCAGACAGCCTCCACATTGCCTCTCTTAGGGTAATCTGGCATGGCGCATACAATGGCCTTTCCGAATCGAATACACATGCCCAGCTCCAGCATGCTGATGGGTGCCAGGCTGACCCCGTGGAAGCAGACAACGACGATGTCCGCCTTGTCTTGCATCTCGAGCTCCCAGTCCACTTGCTCCGCCCAGCGGTTGTCGGAGACGTCTTCTCTCCAGGTGGCGTCCCAGTCAGGACGGTAAGGATTGTATATTGTGATGGAGAGCCCAGATAAGGCGTCTGTGAGAGTTCGTCTCCAGTCTGCTTCGCCCGTGTCACTGGTGGTTCCGGCGAGAAAGACGCTGGGAAGAGAAGCCAAGTGCGGCGCCGGATGGACGGGCGCCATAACCACAGTCGCGGTCATCAGTCTATTTTTTTGGATGAAGGCTAATTGAGCTGCCAAGGTTATGAGAAACTGAAAGAATAGGTAGCCAGATGATGGGAAAGTAAAAGATGCGGCTGTGCACATGCTCTGCCGGCTTATGACTCTTTTGAGAGGTGGGGTGGCCACATCACGTATCGGTATAATCGAAGCTCTTCCATCGTCTCTAGGATGGATATGTATCATTTCTGCAAGCTCAACATAGACATACAGAGTTTTTGATGTATACCGAATTGATTTCTCGTATGATAAAGAGAGCTCGTTTGTATACGTGGAATTACTAGCACCAAGCACCGTGCGTGTGTTTTGGCTGTTCATTTCTAAATCGCCATATCTTCACTACCTACTGTGAACACAAATAAGAAAAATGGCGACGTTTGTCGTATTTCGCTATTTAGTAATGCTGTAGAGTAGATTTTTTTTTCCTTTAGACAAAATGGCGAGATTAGACTCTCTGATTAGTTACGGGTAGTTTATCATAACAATAAGCGATACCATACATGGGCAGCTATTCAGGTGCATTCATATAAAAGTATAATACCGCCAGATGCCGCGCAAACAATTATACATTTCTAACGAGATATACCTTCCACATCGCATTCTTATCCTTTTTCTCTCTCTTCTGTTCATACACAGAGCGGTCGGCTCCCGCAGTTTCTTTCCACGACACTTGAATCCAGCATTGGAGGCAAACGCCAGCCGTAAGCGGTCCTCCACAAGTGATTCACCAGCTGTTCACAGCATACATAAATTTTCCCATTCATTTCCCATTCTTTCTTTCTACTTATATTCATTTTTCATCCTTATTTCTCTACTTTCCACTGAAATCTTCTCGGCAATTTCCTGCACCAGTGCCAATACACGCTTCTGTTGCCGAGCCCATCATGGATACCGGAAGTCAAGTCCATGATAAAGCTGAGGCGTCGCCTCTCCAGGACGAGTCTGAGAATCTTACTAGTCAGGATGGCACCAGCAGTTCAATCTCAGAGTCCATCAACATCAATTCAAATCTCCAAGATGAAGCCGACGATTCGTCAGTACCTATCCAGGTGCGAAGGGCTTTGGCTGCTGGAAGGACTCCGTTGCCCACTTCTAGGCCACCGATCAAGGCACTCGGAATGCATATGACCGATCCCAGCAGAATAACCCGTGAATCATCATACGACTCCCAAGAAACCGAACCTGAACAACCTTCCGAGCCAGATCAGAAGCAGACTGCCAAAGGCAAAGCTCTTCGCCCCGCCAGTCATAGTCACCCAAAGGCGAAGAACTCCAACACCCGGCCAAAGGGACGAAAAGCACGCGCGTCCCTTCGCAGAGTTGAAAGGAGGAAGTGGATAACAAGTGATATTAAAAGTCTCATTAGAATGAGAGAGGACAAGATGAGCTGGCAGGTGATTGCGGTAAGATGGCCCTACCTACATGTATTCGCAAGGCGCCTTGGCATCAAACATCTAACGAGTATCGAGTGTAGTCGTCATTTCCTAACAGAACCGTGGACGGCGTTCGCCAGACCTTTTTCAAGTATAAACCCCTGTTTCAAGACATAGAATCGGGTGAGGAGTGAAGATAAATGGACGCCATCTTCCGTGGACGGCTATTGGAATGGTGTCACTCCATGGGTTTTGTTACCTGTATTTTGGAACAGTCAGCATGACTGAACACCAGTTTTACTGGGCATGAACGGTGTTTAGCAATTGTTTGAATAGTACTGGAATAAATAGCACAGTCTCACAACAAAACATGTTGCGAGTAGGCATCTTTGCCATAAACCCTGCACCAGATAAATACCTGTATTATGACACCAACTGACCCCCTCTTGGCCCAGGCGAACTTGTTCCCCTTCCTCAAAGCTCCAGAGTCTTTTGGGCGACTTTAGTGCCTACATGTAGACAAAAGCCGCCTCTTCAGTCAGCATAGGTTCGTTCGATACGGCCTCACATGCAATTTGGTTTCATGTCTAGTCCAGTCGATTCAGTACACTACAAGTTTTCCATTGTTGTAACAAGCTGAGACAGAAATGCTTTACTTGTTTCTAGTCAAGGTTAACGTCATGACATCAAGATGTATTGATCAAATAAACGGAGCTCGCCGATCTGCGCATATGCTATTCTAATAGTACATGCATGTAAGGAATTTAACAAGATGTAGCACCAACGGAAAGAATGTTAGCTACATGTATTTATTGATGCTAACTGAGCATACCAGAACACCACAACTTAGACGACGGATGGCGTCTTTATCCCCATCAACATCTAGGCCGTGCTCGCGCTTAGGCGCACAGATTTCGAATGGTGCCGAGCACGACATCAATGCCATCTCAACCAAAGTATTTTAAGTATACTCCCAAGCCCCAAAGGAACTCCCTGCTGGTTGGATCCGGATGCCATCAACAGCCAGGCATCCCAGGCCATTGAATCGTGCGGTTGCCGCCTTGAGCACTGCCTGGTAAGCAACAGGTGCTCCTGGGGAAACAGGACACGCCCATAAGCCGGCGGTACCATCGTTCGACCGCCAGTTGAGAATATTGACAGATTCTCCATTATCAAAGGGGACTGGGTACGAGTAAAAGCCTCCGATTTGGGCACCTGGAGGGCTCAATGACGAGTGAGCTGGGGGGTAGCTGATGGAGCCATCCGGGGCGACGTAGATGAACTGGCCACCAGGAGCTGCCGACTATGCACACGTAGCATCTAATGTATTAGTATAACACTACACTTTGATCTATATAACGTTGGGATTGTTAAAGGCTTGCATGTGACTAGACTTACGGCAAGAAACGACATGTCGCTGTTGACGAGTGTACTATCGCCAGCCGGACACTGGGCAGGATCGTGGAGGCCGCAGCGTGTGCTGGGGCTTTGGGCTCCAATGATGAAGGACCTGTCCCGAGCGTTGATGACTTTGCCGTTGAGAACTGCATGTTGAGGCGCATGAAGGGCGATGGTAAAGTAGCTCTTTGCGGCTACGACGCTCGTGAGGCCGACAAGCTGCACAAGAAAGGCGGAGATTTGCATTTTGTCCAGGTTACGTTGTTGTCTCTTTTGAATGTGAATTGTTATCGAGATGATGCTGTGGATTTTGAAGCTACCATACGCTTTTTATGCCGCGCAGATGTTGAGCCTCTGCTCCATGGATGTCTGTCATATTCCCCCTTTTCCGATCTCAAAGAAGCATCGACTATGTTTCGACTTGCAACAACGCTCGCTCACAGTTGCCTCCATGGCATGATTTCTCGACTATTCTTGCTCTAGATGACTGCTCGATGCTGCAACACAAGACAGTACTAAGGTTATAGGAAGCTGCTGTGACACGCCTTTAGCAGGACCACTAGGCAGCGGAACGTTGGAAAGGGAAATGGGATGCGAAAGGCCGAGTTTTTCATACATGTACATTCCATCCATGCATGATGGTGGTGGCCATGGCTTCTGGTCTACACGCCCTGCATACGAGACTAACAACATACCTGTATGTAGATGCCCGTCGTAGTCATAAGGGAGGCTGTTGATCAGCTCTCAGCTCTCGAGATGGCCCCTGTCTCTCGACTAGTGTTTCGTCGTTTCCGTATCTGCCCGGGTAGAAAAGCATCCATGGCTATATGTAGCCAACAAAGTTAAAAGTACATTCTAGCAATCAAGGTTTCACCTGCATGCATAAGCCTACAAAGTTGCAGAGCCAACATGACAGTAAGCAGAAATAGTGTGCTTAGGAGGCGCTCAGATCAGCCGCGAGTTATGGCCATGGACGGATGACGACGGACGTTCGTGGAGACCTGCGGCCGTTTATTTATTTATCTAATTTATATTATTCTGATTATTCTGATTATTCTTTTCGTCCTTGATGGAAAGATAAATATACTGCTCACGCCTGACTTTCTGTCATCCGCTGTTGTTCATCGTATAGTAAAAAGTACGACCTTCTCTCAGACGACACTCACTAGATGGCGAAACCACGGGCTGCTGCAGCGTGTTTCAAATGCGACAGCATGGCAGTTAAGGATCATTTTATGAAGCAGTGCGCCAGTAGTCTGTTGCAAAGAATCATTGGTGAGTCGCATTGAAACCTGCACGACATTCCAGCCCTCATATCATACACAAAACATCCATGCAATCCCATGATACACACACGGTGTTGCATGCGTCCAGCGGAAGCAGCAAGCTGTGCGATCTCGACCAGGCACTGTGCCGATGTAGTGTCAGCACGGTAGCAATGGCGACGGAAAAGACAAAAGACAAAAGCCAGAGCCTCAATCACGAAGAAGAGGAAGCGATCTCGTCATTCATGATACAGAGGAATTGTGACAATCTGGACTGGAGATCCATGGATGGATGCTCAAGGCCATGTGCGCTGCGTTACCCCCCTGACAAGGTCCGGGTTACAGGGAGTTCAGTTGACTCCCACGTCCGCCTCCCTCTGTAAGGCCCGCTGGGATGGCGCCGATGCCGCGCTAAGCACGTCATTGTCAGAGTCATGGCCTCACCTCAGCAACAATAGAGGCAAAGTCTTTTTTCCCCATTCAACATCCAGCAACTGCCAATTCGCGATCCGCGCGCTTCTTCCAATATCTCACCTCGGGGCGCGTGTGACTCGACCTCGTTGCAATATCCAGTTCCCTCCTATTCCCTCCTATTCAGTCGCATTCCATGTTATGATTCGCTGCAAACGCTCGCGTGCCCCGCCACCCTCAAATTCCAGTCCCAGCGTCAAACCTTCAAGAACTGCAAGTTGCTTCGCGAGCAAATTCTAATCGTTAAACTCCAGCCACGATGCCTTCACTCATGGCCGATCCGGCCGCCATGGCAGTTCTGCCGGCGCTTGAAGCCTCCGGGTGCCCGGAATCACCGCCAGAGCTGCTTCACAGCCTCAAGCACAGCAGCAGCGTGCTTGCTCTCGCCGTCAGCCCCGAGCACGACTCAATCTATGCTGGAACGCAAGATGGCGAGATTGTCGTCTGGTCGCTGTCTACCTTTCACCAGGTCCAGCAAATCCAGGCGCATAAGCGCAGTGTCATGTCGCTTTCTCTCTCACCCGACGGCAACTACCTGTTCTCGAGCGCCTGCGATCCCATCATCAACGTGTGGTGCCCCAAATCCCTCCGCCGCCTCTACGAAATCTACGGCAACCACGATGTTGGTGACATCTTCTCCACGGCGTATAGCCCGCAGCACGACACGCTATACATTGGTGCGCAGAACATGACGATCCAATGGGTCAGCCTCAGCGATCCGACCATAAAGTCGACGCCTGACTCCCAGCGACATCCCGATCGAAGAAGCCATCGGTTCTTTGATTCCAAAGCCATTGGCGGAACAAGCACCCCGAGACGGAGCGAGGATAAATGGGGCCTGATCCCCCCAGCCAAATGTACCCTGGAAATCGACAGTGGCGCGGTTCGCAAGTTTGCCCACTACGGATACGTATACTGCATGCTCATTGCAAAGGGACCTACTGTGGAAGCTGGCCCCGAGGAAGAGGTGCTGATCTCGGGTGGTGGAGATGGTACAATCAAACTTTGGTGCCTTGGTAACCCCGGCAGAAGCGATGTGGACGATCCCCAGCGCAGCGGCCTCCGAGAGATTATGTCCCTTGGCACTGATGATGGCGAGTCGGTGCTGTCTCTGGCACGGGATGGCTCCTTTTTATATGCAGGCAAGCTTGACGGTATCGTGGAGCTCTGGGACCTGGACACTACCCAAAGACTGAGGGTGATCAAGGCGCAGAACCACGACATCATGTCACTGCAGATGGGCTGGGGATACCTTTGGACTACTTCTGCCGATGGTTGGGCCAACGTGAGTTCCCTCCCTTGTTGCATCAAACCCCTCCAATGGATTTCTCCCCTTGTCCAAACATCCACTGACAACATGCTCTGCAGAAATTCAGCACGGCGCATTATGGCAATTACCAGCATGTCTCAAGGAATGTCACCGAAAAATACAAGTGTCTCCATCAGTGGAAAGCGCACAACGGCAAAGAAAAAAGCAAAATCTTGGCATCTGCTTGCTCAACCTACAAGAACGAACGCTATTACATCACGGGAGCCAACGACAACGACATCTGTGTGTGGAATATCAAGGATGAAGCAGATGCCCAATCAAGCTCCAAGGGCCAAGCCGAAGACGACGTCCTTCTCTCTGCCCTGACAGAGTTTGTCTCGTACAAGACCGTTTCGTCCCGGCCCGAATTTGCAGAGGACTGTCGCAAAGGCGCTACATATCTCGGCGCACTATTTAAGCGCATGGGCGGATATGTTGAAATGCTCAGCACGGGAGAGTCACACAACCCTGTCGTATTGGCAAAATTCTCTGGAAAGAAGGAGGCTGTTGACAAACGGAAACGAATTCTGTTTTACGGACATTACGATGTGGTGTCTGCTGACAACGACAAGAGCAAATGGGCAACTGACCCCTTTACCGTCCACGGAACTAATGGATTCCTCTATGGACGTGGTGTCAGCGACAACAAAGGCCCTATCCTCGCCGCGCTCTTCGCCGTAACGGATCTGATGCAGGCACAGAAGCTGGAAAACGACGTCATCTTCTTGATTGAGGGAGAAGAGGAATACGGATCCAGGGGATTCGAAAAAGTCATCCAGATGAACAAGGAGCGTATTGGACCCGTGGATTACATCCTGCTGGCCAACAGTTACTGGCTAGATGACGAGGTGCCATGTCTGACATATGGGCTGCGCGGCGTCCTCCACGCCACCGTCTGCGTCGATTCATCGCGCCCTGATTCGCACTCTGGTGTCGATGGTTCCCATATGAATGACGAACCCCTTTCGGACCTCACAACCGTCCTGTCAAGACTAAAAGGCCGCGGCAATCGAGTCTTGATCCCGGGTTTCTATGACGGCATTCCGCCAGTGACAAAGGAGGAAGAGGCTCGCTACGACGACATTGCCTCCATCCTACTGCGCCGCAGCACAGAGGCTGTCTCTGAGGCAGATATCAAGAGGTCACTCTTGGCAAGATGGCGGGAGCCAAACCTGACGATTCATCGGTACAACGTCTCGGGGCCGGACGGCAGTCTAGTCAGCAGCCATGCCAATGCGCACATTAGCATGCGACTGGTGCCAGGGCAAGAAGTGGATGTAGTGGCGACGGCCCTCACAAGCTTCCTACAACGAGAGTTTGCAGGCCTCGAGTCGGAGAATCGGATGCGGATTTGCATCGACAACAAAGCCGAGCCGTGGCTAGGCGACCCAACCAATGATATCTTCCGCACCTTGTGTGATGCCATCGTGGAGGCTTGGCCTGAACGGTTTGAGGCACGCCAAGGAGTCGCCCAAAAGCCGAGTCTAAGCGAAAACGGCGACGGCGAAGCACCTCGTCAGGAGTCGCCCGACCCCTCCACGTGCCCCTCTGTATGCAAGCCAAAGAAGCCGCTGTACATTCGTGAAGGTGGTTCCATCCCAGCCATCCGCTTCCTCGAAAAGGAGTTTGGAGCGCCAGCGGCCCACTTGCCTTGCGGACGTGCCAGCGACTCGGCACACTTGGACAATGAGCGGATGAGTCTCATCAACCTAGTCAAGGCAAGGGAGATTTTCGGAAAGGTGTTTGTTCGGCTCTAAGGTCATACTCTCCCTGTTCATTTCCCTTGCCGGGTGACACGAGATGATGTTTACGACTGTTGGAGAAGGCTGTTGTTTAAAAGGCGGGATTTGGTCCTCATTATCATTACCATTAGCATTAACATTATCACATGCGCGGAGCATAGCAGTCTTTGATAGATACCCCCAAAATAGAGAGTTTTGAATATTGCCAGGAATGAATGCCCTCCAGTCCATAATTCTGCCACTGAGACCAGCGCTAGCCGTCCGGAAGCTTCCGCGAAGGATCGCTATTTGACCGGAACACTTGAAGCCGTGCCGCCAGCCTCCACTTCACATGCCAGAATATCCCCGGTTCCTAGATCAGACGGCTGATGACGTCGCCGGTGTGGGGAAGGATTGGCTGTTACGGAGCTGAATCTTGTTATAAGACCTATCAATCACCTTATTTCAGCTGTGAATGACTGATACTTTAGCAGAGTGGTTTTAATTTGGGGAGATTTCACCTTACACCGTCTTTTATATCCCAATGGTGTACTCGTCTCAGAAACCATGGGGGGCTTCAAGAAACTACTCCAGACCCTGACTGGGAAAAACAGCGACGATGCCACTCAACCCGAAGAGCTGCACCCCAAAACTCAGCCCAAAACCTGGTCCGGCATCGACAACACCCAGCCAGAGGGCGAGAACCCCATCCGCGGCTTCTCCACGGACTATCTCGGCGAGCAAAAGTCCAGCAACACGGCCATCCGTCGGGACCTCGGCTTCGCGGGCCACATTAGCGGCCAGTGGTTCGGCATGTACGGCGACACGCTGTGGTGCAGCCCCGGGGTGACGGACCCGGAGCGGGACCCGGACCCGGAGGGGTTTCACGGCATGGTGCGGAACTCGGTGGCGGTATTGACGGGGGACCCGTTGGTCGTGCACGATGTCCATCTGAATGGGGACGAGCCGGTGGCGCATCCGTTGCAGTTTACGCCGTTTGAGGAGCGGTGGGGGGAGACGAATATGTTTGGGGTTTGGGGGGACGAGTCTTGTGGAGGTTGATGGTCAGGGGGAGGGTGTTGGGGCGGTGTATTATTTGATTGTGAGTTACGAAGAGGGGATGGGTTTGATGTGATGTGATCAGTTTGGTATCTGCTAACACGATTACACATCCAGAACGACCACGAAAACTATCGTCACGCCGGCATCGCCCGAGTGGAAGTTATCAACGGCGTTCCCACCGTCATCAAGCGCCTCGGAGAGCACGGCTGGTGGTGGGATTGCTCTACGACGGCAAAGTACGGCGACATTGCCACCTACAGAGACGTCAACAGCGAGTACATTTACGCCTGGGGCCATCCACCCAAGACCAAAACAGAGTGGCCGGAGACGGAGTACATCTACCAGACTCGGGTCAAGGCGACGGAGGCGTTTGACCTGGACAAGTATGAATACTGGTGGGGGAGAGCAAGGGGATGGCGGAGCAAGATGTTGAACGAGCATGATCCGGACACGGCGGTGATGTGGGGAGCTGGACAGGGGCAGGTTGTGTACAGCGAGTGGTTCAAGTGTTATATATACGTTCATTTGAGTAAGTGGTTTACAGACCTGCTTGAGAAGGGACTGAGCTGACTGTTCATCTAGATGGCCCAAAGGTGGCATTGCGAACGGCGGCGAAACTGGAAGGGCCGTGGAGCGAAGACCGAGAAGTGTTTGAAGCACAGCCGATTGATGGAGGGTTTGTGTACGCGGGGGTTGCGTATCCGTTTTTGGATGAGACGGGCAAGACGCTGACGATTGCGTATACGAATAATAACCACATTCAGGTGATTCGGGTGACGTTTGAGTGAGCACAGTCTTGGGTTATGGGTGATTAGAGGATCAAGCGTTGAAGACCTTGTTTGGCATATAAGCATGTGTTGTTTTTTCAAGATAGTATGCGGCCGATAGCTTGCTGCTTCATCATTTACCCATTGACATTTCAAGTACCATTCAGGAGGGCTTAAAGAGTGATTTCTTCTCTATACTAACTGTTAGCACTGTCGGCATCGCCATTTTCAAGGAATTTCTTGCAGCTGTTGATGGGTCGAGGCCGCCGGATACCTCCCCAGTAGATAGACAATAGCAAGAGATCACTGTCACTGTGGCAAATAATTGCAATCAGAGAAAATCGCACGAGCAAACTTAGGAAAACAGCAACGGAACTATTGCGATTAGAGGGCGATGCGGCCTTGGGAGAGGTTAAAAATGCCGTGAAAAGACGTGACGCGGTAAGTCAAATAAGTCAACGTCTTGTGACGATTCCACTGCAGCTGACCGGGGCAGACAACCTCATACAGGGCATTCTCGCTCTAATGAAAAGGTGGTTTCAGATGGTATGCAGGCAATTGGTTGTCGCCGTCTCCATTCATCATTTAGCAGAAAGGCTTTAGGCAAATGGTTTAATGTCTTGTAACGATGGCATCAGCACACCTATCCCTGTCAATGTGACCCAATTGCCCTTTTGAATTGTCATACCTCTCAGATCTCATCCTATATAGTGCTTCGGATGCAATTCTGATTCGTTTCCTTTATCCGTTCGATAGAGCAGTATTGGAATTAGATAATCTCTTTGACTTATCTGATCTGCTTATGATCGGGGACAGTTGACGGCTTCGGGGGGCGTTTACCCACCTTTCCGGCTGGGCGTTCCGGCTGGGCTTCGATGAATGTCCGCATTAGCCGCATTAGCCGCAAAGCTTCAATTTTGCAATGGCCAAAAAGAAGAGTATTGAAGTGATTGTAAAAAGAAAACACTCATCCAACTTTAACTTGATAGCGTAAACCTCCGGATAGATGTTTGATCTTTTGTCCTATTTTCTGGTATAATTCCAGTGGCTACTAAACACAGAGAGTCCTCTACCACTAGTGAGATGTCAATATTTCTCTACCATTGTCATGGGAAAGCCATCTAGAAGTTTGGAATCTAGGAGGTAAATATGCTGATTACGCTGTTGAATCAGCTACTCTTCCATTGCGTCTCATTGAGACAGGCCACTCTACCTTGGCGTGTCTGTCAACATATGGAAACCAGGCCACATGGAATTGCCAGATGCCTCACCACATCAGCTATATGATACGCCGCGATAGATGAGCAGTTTAAGATCACATCTAAAGGTCTACTGATATAGAATGATGTTTAGATTCCAACAACATAACAACGATGGAACTCATTGATTTACCTTGTAACATCTTGTCATACACTCAACCATTCTTATTGCTAATAGTCAGCGGCTACTGCGGATACCTCGGAACAAGCTGCCGCGCCCTAGAAAACGAATGACGCTATAAAGGTCCTCAGTCACGGCTTTCGCCCCTGCGTCGGATATGCATTCCGGCCGGTTGGGCAGTCCCGCAAAGAGACGCGGATGAAAAAAGATCAAGAGTTATCAATCTCTCTACCACAACCTGGGCAAGAGATTCTTTTGTTTCATTCACCCTGGATAACTTCTAGGTTCATGTTTCATCTGACACACCCTCTTCTTAGTGTATGAACATTCTCGATTGATTGTAGCTAGCTCTCCCTAGATGCTGCTTGCCACACCTCTCACCTTGCTTCTAAAACTCTCTTTTTAATCTTCTAGGCTACACAGTACATTGAAAGCCTGAGCTGGTTGCCTCTTATTTCTCATTCAAGACGCGTCTTTTATCCACCAACACACATCACTCATGACCACCTTGTTGCATGAAGAAAGCACTTCGCCAGCAGAAGATGAAGCAACAACCCCGATCCTGGTCAAGTGGGATGAAAATGATCCCGCCAATCCCTTCAACTGGTCCACGCCGTACAGGGCCTTTATCACCCTGCAACTAGGAATGATTGCCATGGCAGCCAGCGTGGGATCAAGCATAATGGCTCCCACCGAACCGACGCTCCAAAGGGTCTTTCACATTGGCCACGAGGTTTCTGTCCTCTGCATCTCGCTGTACATGTTAGTCAACCCCCTTCACCCCATCCATTAAGAGAAACTATATAGTTTCTGACCGCGATACTGAGTAGTCTGGGATTCGCGTTTGGACCGCTTTGCTGGGCACCCATCTCGGAGCTATGGGGACGACGGGTTTCTTTAATTTTCCCCATGATGGCCGTCGGGTTATTCTCGATAGGCGCGGCAACAAGTCAAAACATCCAGTCCGTTCTGATAACACGGTACTTCGCCGGGCTGTTTGCTTCGTCGCCGGTGAGCAACGTGGGAGCAATCATGGGCGACATCTGGCCCCCAAAGGTTCGCGGCACTGCAATGGTGTTTTATGCCCTTGCTGTCGTCGGCGGCCCTACCCTGGTATGGTGCATCCCTGTAGTTTGTCACTGATCAAACTCGTATTAACAAGTCCTAGGGTCCTGTCATCGGCGCATCCTTGACGGTGAATCCTCACCTTGGTTGGCGTTGGACCGAGTACATCCAGGCCATCTGGACATTCACAGTCACCACCATAATTTTGATCTTCTTGCCAGTAGACTTATTGCCCCTGTACTGTTGAAGAGAAAGGCAGAGCGTCTGCGTAAGGAGACGGGCAACCAGGCCTACTACCACCCTCACGAAATGACCAAGCTTTCACCCAAAATCATCGTTACCAAGCATCTCTCTCGCCCTCTTCGCATGCTCTTCACGGAGCCAATGGTGACGTGCATAGCACTATACGCGTCCTTTGTCTACGGCCTGCTGTACATGACCTTGGAGGTGTTTCCCATCATCTTTGCGCAACACAGGGGATGGGGTCTGGTGACAAGCTCGTTGCCATTCCTGGCACTCTTGACTGGCGTGGGCTGTGCCATGCTTGTCAACCTGGCGAATCAACCACGATACGCACGACTCGTCGACGCTGCGGGAGGGAAGCCCGTGCCAGAGGCTCGTTGCGCTCCGATGGCGGTCGGTGGCATTGTCTTTGCCATTGGCTTATTCTGGTTTGGATGGACGGCCGATCCAAAGATTCACTGTGAGTTTGCGACGTTGTTGGGCTTAAATCATCTCGGTTTTGCTAACATGAGTGCTAGGGGTCGTGCCTGTGTTGGCGGCCGTCTTTATCGGAGCTGGCTTCAACATCATCTTCCAGCAATGCATCAACTTCCTCGTCGACACGTACCGCTTATACGCCGCAAGTGCGACATCCGCCAATACACTTTTAAGAAGCGCGTTGGCGGCTTCGTTTCCCCTGGCAGCCACGCCCATGTTCAATACCTTGGGAGTCGGGCCCGCAATGTCTTTGCTGGGAGGAGTCGCGATTATTGCCATTCCCGTGCCGTTTTTGTTTATGAAGTATGGCCTTGCTTTGAGAAAGATGTCCAAGTTTGCGCCGGTAGACGATGAGAGACCAAACAAAGAGACTAGAGCGTAAAAATGCCATACCAGCGAGTAGCATGATGGGCATGTATGTGTCAAATTAATGAATTTTAGAATATAACAAATCACTTGGAAATTGACAATATGCCTACTTGTGATTTTGGCATGGATCCTTGTTGGCGGATATTTGAGACTCCATTGGCAAGGGATTTCGGGGTAAAGAGCAAAGAGTTCAATGGACAGCAGTTCAAGCAGGGTTGGCCATGGTTGAGGATTATCTGTCAAAACAACTAAACCGGAATTATCCTTGTATTATTCCGTTTGACCCGAACAACCTTTTTGGGCGTTGATGGTGTATTCCCGAGCATTATTGAATCATGTCGACCTCGGGTTTACCCCCAAATCCACCAGCATTTCCCCGCAAAAATCAAAGTGTTGGCACATGTAATATTGAATGGATTTAACAGCAGAATCCACCATGGCCGCTTGAAGAAATAAACTCCTGGGCCACTAAAAAGATGCCACTCAGCATTCAATCTAGTATAGTCTATAGACAAAAGTCTGCGACTACTTTAATACAGTTGCGTTTCCCTATAATGCGTAACCCAACTACCCCTAAACGTAGATTGAAGCTGGGTTTACATTAACCAATGTATATCAAGATGAGATCCCTCTTCTACGACTTATAGAATGGATGGCTTCTACCCAACTGCAACAAGACATGGAGCTCCAAAGTACTGGTAGGTACAGTTCATGTACACGACCAGCTCCGCTAGAATGGGGCCCTGATTGGATAGATGGGAATTGTTTGCCATTTAGCATGTGCCAGAGCCGACCGGCATGATAAAAACAATACAACAGCTTCAGCCCAAATCCCGTCTCCCCGCATCTGGAGCTTTTTTTTTTTTTTTTGCTCCGTTCTCCGTCTCCGTTCCAGCATTCGAGCATCAGAGATGGCTTCAGAAAAGAGAACCGTCCTCATTACGGGGTATGTATCTTGATTCCAGCTGATTGTGCCTATTTCATGTACTTGTCGTGTGTTTTGGGCGTCTCTAATAGGCATTGACTTGATGATAGCTGCTCTCCCGGAGGTATTGGCCACGCTCTAGCCTTGGAGTTCCATCGCAAAGGTGCGTCAACTGCGTTTATATATCTCATCAAGTGCTTTTTTTTTTCAAAAATGCTGACTTTGAGAATGTGTTGAGGCTGCCATGTCATTGCTACAGCGCGTAATCCTAATGTGCTCAAGGAGTTGGCGGCCATGGGCATGAGCGCCGTCCAGCTGGACGTCACCAACGGCGACAGCATCAAGGCCTGCAAGGCCGAGGTTGCCAACATCACCGGCGGCAAGCTGGATATCCTCGTCAACAATGCGTAAGCGGCCTTGCTCTTCTTCTGAGCGTTGATATACACGCCATGAACCTCTTCTTGATAGTCACATTCACTAACAACGAGCCCTCGCAGCGGCCGGACTCACACCATTCCGGCTCTGGACATTGAGATTGACGATGTCCGGCAGACGTACGAGACCAACGTCTTTGGCCCCATGTTGACGATCCAGGCGTTTGCCGAGCTCCTCATCGCCGCGCGAGGCCTCGTCGTCAACATCTCCTCCATCAGCTCCATCAGCTCTTACATCTTCGGCTCCGTCTATGCCTCCACCAAGGGCGCCACCAACAGCTACTCGCGCGTGCTGCGGCTGGAGCTCAAGCCCTTCAACGTCCGCGTCATGGTCGCCATGGCCGGCACCGTGCGGTCCCAAATCGCCAGCCACCAGCACCGCGCCCTGCCCAGCACGTCGCCCTACATGCCCATCAACGACTTTTTCCAGCGCCGCCTAGTCTTTAGCCAGAACAACGCCACGGTGCCGACCGAGGTGTTTGCGAGGAAGCTCGTGGCCGCGGCGCTCAGGGGCGAGGGGTATCTGGGGGGCTTGATGGGGGGCTCGCCGGATTGGTTTTGGGCGGGAGGCTTCTCGACGAGGGTTTGGCTGCTTTCAATAGTCCCGGCCTGGGTTTCTGAGTGGGCAATGGGCTTCTTTTTTGGAATTGCCAAATTGAAAAAGACTCTCACAGAGGCCCGTCTGAAGCAGAGTTGAAGCAGAGTTGAAGCAGAGTTGGACAGACTTGGGGACGAGGGTAATGAGAGTGCTCGATACGGTCGGTTCAAAGCGGGCCTTGTTTGTTTGGGAGGTCCGATGTAGGGACTTTTTTCTCTATTATTTAATATCATGAGTCACTATTTGAATTTCGTATGATGGCTGCTCATTTCGTATGGTATTGTTGGAGTGCCCTTGTCATTGGATGGTGGCTCATACTCTTATCACGGCTCGGGGATTTCCTGATGTGGCAATTGCATGGTACTCTTTTGCTGCACCACCGTAACAGATGCTTGACTGGCCACAAGTCTGAGAATCAATAAAAAAATCATAGCCACGTAAATACCAGTAGACGATTCAATAAACTACAGCGTATAGCACTCTCTTTTTAGCTGATATAATGCATTGATGCTACATGCAATCGTCTCAACATTAGTCATCCCTGCTATCGCGGCTGACCCAACTCATCGCACCACTAGCTTACATGGGGGGCTGAAGCAACGCACCGCCTCAGGCAACGCTCAAGGCAGCCTCAACACGAGCTTTGCACCTCTTTTGGATTACTCTCCTTGTTCCCCATGCTCTTCCGCCGTAAGCAAGTTCGGCACTGACTCAACGGTCAAACATGGCCTTTGTTCGGATCGGCGTGACTCAACCGGGGCGCCTGCCGGGAGGAGGCTCACCTCTAGCTAATAAGCCTTTATTTGTGTTACTCATAACGGCATATATATATATATA
>MDJU01000355.1:0-32811 GCA_001721665.1 Trichoderma pleuroti
TATATATTTAGTTATTTCTTAGGGAATAATATAATATATTATTTTTATATATACTTAAAAACATTAGTTAATTATTATTCCTATATTAAAATAATATAACTTAGTTATTCCCTTTTTAGAAGGAATAATACTATATAGTTATTCCTTCTTTTAACTAGCTGGAATAGTCTAATAGATATTCCGGGATGCCTGTTTATAGTATCATAAGAGATTGGGTTGTAACATATAACCTCTTCAAGCTTCTCTCCATATGCGTCTTGAATATTAACTATAAATGGCTTGTTAAACTCTGCGACAACTTTCGCGATTGGCAGTACTGCGCGGATGTTTGTCTGGGCGTCTATGTCATCGTCCTCTGTCCCATGAGCTCTCGCAACAGCATAGCTTGCTGTGGCTAGTGCTTTGCAACTCGGAAGAGCAGCTACAGCGCGAGCTGATAGAACGTCATAAACATTGGTCAAGATGATTGGCCTGCCGGGGCCATGCAATGACTTCAGAGTAGCAGCCAAAACATTTGACGTGGCCATTGTTTGCAGAGTTATCTTTAGATGTTGATGCAAAATTTTGGTGAATTATTGTTGGGAAATGATAGGTGGATTATTCATTATATATCTTTGTTCAAGTGCTTCATCTCTTGTAGACAGAGCTCATACGATGCACTTATATATACCCATGTGCACAGAACAAAATATCTATTACCAATTATTTAGCGATCAGCAGCCAAACTAGTTGTGTGTGAGGGCGTCGTGTATTAGTTAGTAATAGGCGCCTTGGTTTAACTTGATCAACTTTATTCCTCAACATATTGAAAGCAACTGACAGTCAACTGTTCATATTGCAATACCTTAGCAACTCTAATAGTTTGTAATTGTGAACCAGTTGTACCGCATACTTGGGACACAAGCTCCACCCGTCACATATTGTACGGTAGTTTAAACTACCGTTAAACCAATACAGTATGTATCCCTGGCTTGGTCCGAATCGCCTTCCTCATTGTGGAAATAGATCAACAAAGCTCAGATTCCTAATCCTTTGCCTCTTGGAGGGAAAATGCGGGGCTACGGCTTGCTGCCAAACTAACCCGCACATCCTTTTTTTCCTCCGTTGTGGGTTGGATCTCTTTTAGTAATGATATTCACATTACCCAATTAATTAACCTATTTGCTTATATAAACTAGAACTATAGTTTATCCCTTGGGAATGGGTTCTTATTTATACTAGCCTATAGGTATACAGTTCGTTACACTTGAGCATTTACAAGAAAAGCTACAATGGAGTATTTAAATCTGAGCGGTGCTTTATTTCCTCTAACATATCGTCCCTGCTAACTTCTGCCCTCTCTTTAAAATATGCCATATTATCCTCTAACTATGTCTTCTCTTGACCAGTCTGAGATTTACAAATTAGCACTCATAAATGTAATGACATATGCGAGAACAGAAAAGCAAAGTGGGAAACGTACATTGGAAAGGCAAATCCCATTTTCCCTACTAGTAATAATAGCAGCAAAACTTACTATATGTAGCTTCTTCTCTTTATCCTCAGCAGTTTCAATATGTAGACTATCGTCATAGCCCACAATCTCGTTCCAGGACTTCTCAATCTTGCCAGCCAGATGATCCAACTATGCCTTTGTTCAATCCGCTCCCATTCAGACCAAGGCCATAACCCGATTTGGGCAAGTAGGTTCAACTGGTTTAGCCGCAACGAAAAATTCGCCCGGTTGGCTCAGTAGGAACAAATCGAATGTTGACAAATAGAGATGGGGTTGGTAAAGTGGTAAAGTGAAGCTCAGTGATTGATGAGACAAACTTTTGTTTCTATGCTCTAGTGAGAGGATAAGAGTGATAGATCTATTTTCGAAACAGAGACATAGTAAGCTAAAGTCCGTTATGTTAATGAGGTATAATACGTATTTATGGAGGCTGGAACTGAAGATGCTCACCTTGGAAAAAGGCATGTTAATGCTACTAAATTGAATCTGGTTAGACTTTGGACAGGTGTTGGATATTTAATAATCTCACAAAGAATTGGTCAATGAATATTGATCAATGATATGAGGCAACAATGCGGCGAAATTGGGTGACTGCTTAAACACACATCAATACCTACCGCATATGTACCCCGCCGACCTGCTATCTTACAAATCAACAACCGTATGACCGAGGTATTGAATGTTTACCATTCTGGAGCTGTTGATCGATCCGAGGCACGTTAAGAGTAAGTGCAGATGCCCTTTTCGACGTTGTGTTATTATGGCTTTCCGATTTATTAAATCAGAAGAAGCTCTGTCACTTGAGTACTCATCAAATCATGCAGGGAGCCATTGGTCATTCAAGGACCAGGGATCGCCAAATTGGTTGATAATGCTCTCATCCCTGCGGCTACGAAAGAGTATCTCAAAGTCAAGACGATTGCGATTTCTGTCAATCCATCTCATTGGAAACACATTGACCGACGGCCTTACTTGTATTGAAATATAATACTTTGTCTCAGTTTATAAAATTACCCTAAAGTGCCTAAACCTTCTCCATATCATACGGGCATCTACCCGGAATCACTGCAACCCCTGCATTCTACTGCATATCCGTACCTTGCCATATTCGCGTCTTACCTGCATTAGCCCCCGGTTGGCCGCCTGCTCCCCTTTCCACTCTGCTGCGGCCGCACCGCCTATTAACCCGCTTCATCCCGCGAATCCGCACTGGCCCTCCATCCTATGTTTTGCACCTCCTGATGAGAGCTCACGTAGTCGCAGAATCCAGATCAGGCGCGTCGACGATGCCAACTCCGAGCCTGGCCCGCTTGTCGCGACGAGCGTGCCACCCATGCCAGTCTCGCAAGAGACGTTGCGGCAAAGAACTGCCTGAATGCTCCCTATGTGTCCGGTAAGGAGGCACCCTACCCTCCCTGAAGCTTCATCAATCTGCTTTACTCACTGCCATTAGCATGGGGCGGAAATGCGACTACTATCAGAATCGTGCATCTGTCTCGGAAACCCGGGATACCACTTCCCTAGAGCCCGTCATCAACCACTTTCCGGCGTCTTATTTCCTAGACCCGCTCCTCTTCAGCCATTACAACGTAGTACTCCGACTGCCTAATCTGCCGATCCCTCAGGAATTCCTAGATGTGACTGGGAATGTCGCATTAGTCCGCAAATTTGCCGCTCGGTACTTTGTGACCATCCATACATGGCTTCCGATCTTATGCCGCCCAAAATTCTACGGGAATCTTATGCATCAGTCAACACACCAGGAGTCAGATCTCGTGCTGCTGTTAGTATGTATGAGGTTGTTGTACGAGCCACCCAAGTCAAAAGGTTATGCACAAAGTCCCACATATTGCCGAATCAAACAGTACTTTGTTGAGTTGGAGTCTGCTGGGGTTCTGACTGTCAAAATCCTTCAGGCGCAGATTCTTGTTGCCGTATATGAACTGGCTCATGCAATATATCCTGCTGGGCATTTGACGGTTGGGGCTTGTGCTAGGTATGGACTTGCTCTCGGTCTTGAAAAAGAAGGATCGCTGTGGGAGCATAGTCCAAGTAGGTGGATCGATATTGAAGAAAAGCATCGAGCCTGGTGGGCAATCTTGTGGCTTGACCGGTGAGTAGTGATTCCCATCTGTGGCACAAATTACCCTAGATTACTTCTCATACGATTACTTACATTGGTGAGTTAATCAGTCACTTAAACATCAGCTTTCCTAAACGCGGGCTCTGTACTGAAGAGCCAGCGGAGGATTGGTATTTGCCTGTCCCAGACAAGAATTGGAACGATGGAGTGAGTGCAAAGTGTGTTTGGTTGCTCAGTCGTGTATACTTATAAATCGCCCAGGAGTTCCCAACCAACCCTCCACACAGACTGTCTGCTGGACTACAAGTAGAAATGGGAAAGTTTGCTCGCACAGCTCAAACTACACATCTTCTCGGTCGAGTTTTTCGTCACGTATCAGACACAGAGATGGATCCTCAATTCTCTCGCGAGGAGAGAAGGTCTTTAGAGTGTGCCTTACAGTCTTTATTGTCCCTAATTATTGATGAAGAAAAAATCAGCACATCTCACTATTGCTCCCCAATTGCGTTATCCGCAAGGTAATGAAATGCTGTTCCAACCAATGTACGACTAAAACTAAAAGAGACATCTTAGTGCTTTGCTTGTTCTCCATTCTCATCCTGAAGCCGACGCTCTCGGTGCGGAGAGCAGAGCCCGCTCCCTGGCGGCCATGGAAGCTCTTTCCCGCGTCACGCTGTCGTTTGCTCATAAAGTCATTGCAGGAGTCAAATTTGAGTCGGATCAAGCTTCACCACTGTTGTTAGATTTGATGTATCGCTCGGCGGCCGTTTTTATCACTCTCCAACAGACCCATGTTTGTGATGAGTTCAGAGACTGCGAGCAGGTTTTGACAAAAGCCATGGAGAAATTAGGGGTGGAGTGGATGGTTACTGGTATGTAGGCACCTCTATTATGTGATAATATCTAACTTACGGGGTTTCAAGGTGTTTATCTTGAGTTACTGGAGGCGAGGAGATTGGCTACTGTGCAGCTGGAAATTTCAACTTAGAATATCCCTCCAAATGCAACATAGCGTCAACTATCTGTATTGAAACGAATAGGGGAAGAAGAAGTAATATCAATATCAACCTCCATAATTGCACGGGAAACCTTGTGGATATCTCACGTTTCTTCTTGGTGATGCAGCATCCTTTATACAGCAAAGTTACCAGTTGGTGTGTACTCATTTGAACCATACTTCAGAGAACCCCGTCACCAGTACGTTTTTCCCTTTGAGGGAGTAAGGCATTCTGGACTGATGGAAAACAAAACTGTTGCTTGTTGTCAATGCTTCAATTCAAGTAGATACTGCCATGCAGAGTGATACCTTATATACATTCTACTGTTATGTAGGATAACCCCTTTCTTTCTTCTTGTTGTTCTTAGTTCCTCGGATGCATATCTTATCGCCGCGGTATTACTTCCTCTTTGGCAGAAGGAGTTACCCAGCGGACCGCGGGCCACAAAGTGCCGCGGAGTGCAACATAAGTTCCAAGACTAACAATGACACAATGACCTAGATCATTCTCAATGAAGGCTGTATAGGAATCCTTTACATGGATCTAAATGTGTAAGAGATTCCTGCTAGTATACCGTATTTCCTCACAAAACTAGCCAGTGGGCCGTCCTTTTCATAGTGGCATGCTAACGCCAGGGATTTAGCAATTGCTTATTCTGACAAAAACAGGGTTTAATTCCAGGGATCTCCACTGGCTAGTCTTGAGACGGGATACGGTATTCAAGCAGAGAGGACTTTAGCTTTTTAAGGATGCCCTCGCAAGATCTTTTGTCTCCAAAGGACTTAAAGGAGACCGAAAACGATAGATTAGTGATCTTTTCCCTTTCTATTCGCACAAACATGACAGGTCACCTCACTACTGGGTACCTAGTCACCGTCACCCTTAAGCGGCCATTTTCCGTCACAAGCGGCCATTCTCCGTTATCAGTCGGACATTAGGTATAACGGCAGATTGCCGGTTCACAATATGAGGACACAATGAGAAACCACTCTTATTGGAGTTACCGGGTAGCGGGTACTAGTTTATAAGCATACGTCGCATCGACCGTGACCTTGGGATTGACGCAGCTCCCCCTTCCATCGGTATATTGCCTCCAGAAATAGGCTGACGGATGACACTTTAGAACAAAAAGAGAGAAGTAGAAAGCGCTATAGATATCAAGAACTGCTATAGTAGTCCAGATGATAACCCTGTGTACCTGTGCAACCGCGACACGGAAGAGGAAAATGCCGATGCTAAATTGAGCGCCATGTTCGAGAGCACGTATACAGGTTCACATGCTCAGCACCATTTTAGGCCAACGGACTTTCTTTCTGGGGAAAGGTACAAGCATTTAGCCGGTACCGTGATAGAAACCTGGGATAGCAGGGGAGTAGAAACACCCGAATAATATGGCTTATTATTGTGTTATACTACCGTATTACCTCGCAAAATTCGCCTGTGGATTGTTCCTAATGATAGCAATTGCTAACGTATGGAAGCTAGCCTGTTTCTTCTCTAGGCGAAAACTGGGTTTAACTCTGGGGAGATCCATAGGCGAATATTGCGAGGTAATACGGTACTTGTGACTGCAACCCGTATACCTCCCCACACCGGAATCTCCCGGAATCCCAAAGATCCGCTATCTTACCTTGCCCTGCATCTTTCTCGCAGTTGGCTCCCAGGGTATTGCTTTGGGTTAAATAAGGGCCAGGATAATGATATGAGTTAAATAAGGACCAGGATAATGATTTGAGTTATATAAGGGCCGATTGGTATACCCTTGGCCAGTCTGCATACCTCGACACACCGCGGTCTTCCGCCATTCCGTGGATCCGCTATCTCACCTTGTCCTGCAAATTTCTCGCAGTTGGCTCCTGGGATATTGATTTGAGTTTCATAAGGGCCGATTGGTATCCCTTGACCAGGGGAAATAGAACTACCTATGCAAGATGTATTTGCATTTGTTTAGGCTACTTGATGAAAACTAGTTGTTTGATTCAACTACTTCATATGGAGGTTATATTTAAAATCAAGATGGTAAGTAAAGCTGCAATGGCCAGTTCGGGGCAAGGGTACACCCCAGCCTTTGAAAATAATTATTCTATTATAGAATTAAGCTACAATATATCCAAAATCCACACTGTGTATAGTACTTGTTAAATCAAATTAACTTTTGTCCCTATCGTGGGATAACAAGCAATTATATTTCCCTTATATAAACCTCTTCACTATATACCAATTGCTCCATCATTGGATGAAATATGTATACTTAAGGCAAAATGAGTCTACCTATATGTTCTGGCCTATAACGTAGTTGTCTAATCTGAATTGATCAATTTCTTTTGATCCTTGAGGGATTTGTCAAATTATTTGATTAGATTCGGTGTGGACCGTAAGATTCGAACATCTTGTCTTACATACCTACTTTGGTAATTACACGGAATGATCCGCTGAGTTCTCCAAAAAGTTCGATAAGTGCTCAGGGCGGCCTGGCAAGCCGGGCTATGCCGTGTCATTAGGTAGGTGATTTCTATCCTGAGGACGCAGAATGTCAGAAACTCAGAAAGTGGGCTTTTGATACTTTGCCTGTATACCTGGTAGTGAATACGGAATGTATCCCAGAACCTAGAAGAAAATAATCATGATCCTAGTGAAGTGTTGATAAGCTGCAGTAAGATCAGAAAGCAAGTAGCCAGGGTTAGAGTGTGGACTCCGGCCATCAACTCCATGACCTCTGTGTGATTCACGAGGTACTCGAAATGTATAAAGGCAGGACAATCTTCCCCGAAACTAGAATGTAGTTGATTCCAACAGCATCATCAAACAGAGAGATCGGAGCTATCACGAGTTCTCATCGAGGTTATCCTTTATAACTCAGTCCCGCAACATTTCTGCTTATAATGGCATCTCTTGGTTTTACCAAAGCTGCCGTGCTTACTTTGTAAGTTATTCTGGCTTTGAAATGACAAGCAGTGAGATCTCAACGACTAACATATCTCCAGAGCACTGGGTGGTCTTTCAAACGGACTTCCACAAAGTTCCTCCAGCGATGAATTCCATAAACAAGATCCAAAACCTATAACCCTTCCAACCTACGATTATGTAGTTGTTGGCTCTGGACCGGGAGGCGGTCCTCTTGCCGCCAAATTGGCCCTCGCTGGATACAAGGTTCTACTGATGGATGCCGGTGACGATGAAGGCAACACGCTCGTTCAAGAAATCCCCATCCTCAGTCTTCAGTCCACGGAGTTTGCGCCACAGGAGTGGGATTACTTTGTCCAGCATTACGACAACCAGACATTTGGGGAAACAGACTCCAAATTTACCTGGGAACTGCCCGATGGATCCAAATTCGTGGGCAGTAACCCACCAGCTGGAGCAAAACCCCTCGGAATATGGTATCCACGCGCTGGAACCCTTGGCGGTTGTGCAGGACATAATGTCATGGTAACAATTACACCCCAAGACAGCGATTGGGAGACTGTTGCATCGATAACGGGTGACAAATCATGGAGCCCTGATTCTATGAAACAATATTGGTACCGTGTGGAAGATAACCTCTATCTCCCAAATGGTACTTCTGGACATGGATTTGACGGCTGGCTCGAAACAAGCCTTGCGCACGTGGATCTCTTCCTCGGAGACAACAAGATTATGAATATTGTCCGAGCAGCTGCTACAGTTGTTGGCAATGGAGTAAGCAGCATGTCTGTCGCTTACCAACAATGGTTGAATGGCGATGTCAATAGCGATGCTCCCACTCGAGACTTCGCTGAAGGCCTATTCCGAATTCCGGAGGCTGTCAAGCAGCCCAGTTGGGATCGAGCTGGGCCACGAGATGTGATTCTCCAGGTTGCAAATGCTGTCAACCCGGATGGATCTCGAAAATACCATCTTGATGTTCGCCTGGAGTCTTTGGTTACCAAAATCCGTTTCGACCAGAGCGGGTCTGTACCCAAAGCCATAGGAGTCGACTTCCTGGCTGGTCAAAGTCTGTACAGCGCTGATCCACGGTATTCTGCTACTAAAGCTCCAACTGGGAAGGGAAGCGTCAATGTCACCCGTGAAGTGATTATCTCTGCCGGCACCTTCAACACCCCTCAGCTTCTCAAACTTAGTGGAGTTGGACCTGCTGCAGAGTTGAAATCATTTAAAATCCCAGTTGTTGTTGACCTACCAGGCGTGGGAACTGGTATGAGCGACCGTTATGAGGTACCAGTCGGGCAAGTATCGACGCAAGATTTTACCCTCTTTAACGGTTGTACTTTACTCCAAACTCCGGATGACCCGTGTCTTCTTCAGTGGGAGAACAACCACACTTCTCCAGGCATTTATTCAAGCAATGGAATTGTCCTCGGAGTTCCTCTGAAGTCATCAGTCGCAGCCGCGGATACAGCTGATCTTATCTTGGTTGGACTCCCAGGAAACTTCTTCGGTTATTTCCCTGGATATTCCCAGATAGCGTTTGCAGACACAAAGCATTTCACGTTCCTTGTTCTCAAGGCTCACAGCAGAAACCATGCTGGCACCGTCACCCTACAGTCCAATAATCCTCGGGATACCCCTAACATCCATTTCCGTTCTTTCCAGGAGGGAGGTGATGAGGATGTTCAGTCTGTATATGAGGGAATGAAAGTCGCACGCGAAATCTTTGCGAACCTCAGTTCAATTGATAACACCTGGACCGAGACCACTCCCGGACCAGATGTGCAAAGTGAGGACGACATCAAGGATTTTGTCAGGCGGGAGGCGTGGGGACACCACACTTGCTGTACTGCGAGAATCGGCGCCGATGATGACTCTACAGCTGTCCTGGATAGCAAGTTTAGGGTTAGAGGAACAAAAGGTCTACGTGTTGTAGATGCAAGTGTCTTCCCAGAGATCCCAGGATATTTCATCGTTTCCGCGATCTATATGATTAGCGAAAAGGCGGCTGATGTTATCATTGCGGATGCCAAGGCTTCGTCGTAATTGCTGACGAGGAGCTGCAGGGAGGAGTCAGAGGCGGCCTGAGGAGAGAACTTGGTGTGGTGAAAGTGAGCTAAATTATCTTCTAATATAGCAATAGGTTAGGCTTTATCCAGTGCGTGATTTGACATCATGACAAGTATATATACCTGCAGTTAGCTATCTAATCAATTGAATCAAATTACAAGGAATTCTATGAAAGTATAGTTTTTTTTAGAGCTGTCTATAGTTTATTATTAGTTTCGGTATTTCTAAGAACTCGTACTTCGAATTACTTTAACCCCTTGAATCTAATACAAAAGAATTCCCTCCGAGCACGCCGACCATCTCCGCCCTATTACAGTAGCTGTGGCGGCATACAATGGTGTGAGCAGGTTTCTGGTCGCACAAGATGTAGGGGCGAGAAATTCCGAATCAAGATGAGTTGGCCATGTGATTCAATGGCTAGCGATTGGAACTCCCATTTCGAGAAACTGAAGATTGTCTTCCTTCTTGTCATAGATGAGCATTCGCTAGTAGTTAGCATAATTTCTACCTCCTACGGGTAGGACAGGACCTTTCTTCCAAGTCATGACTCAAAGTAGCTCATGTGTCAAAATCCACATCAAGATTTCCTTCAAGGGCCCAATAATCTCATACGATACTTCACTATAGCATACTTATTAACAACAGAATCATGAAGTAGTAAACAACCCAATGTACTTTTTTAAAAGCTATCGGCTGTCATTAGTGGAGTTCTATATAAGGATAAGTCCATTGTTCATTGAACCATCCTAATCCCATGGCTCTCTAGGTATGCGCTTTATGATGTGTGTAATAAGACGAAGTGGAAAGAATTTTTAGGTGATTGTGAATGTTCACCATCTCTCTTATGGTAGTGGCAATATGATTTGGTGTCGCAGTAGATTACTGAACAGATAGTTGTCGAATCGGAAATTTGTATAGGAAGCGAATTGATCATTGTAGGTCGGGACGCCATCTTCAACGAGTGGAGGAGGATCCGTCAAACTATCCAGCTTCTGTCGAAGCTGGTCGCGCTCTTCTTTCACTGTATTGTACGCGGCTTCAAGCTTTTCCACTTTTTCTGCAAGAGTTTGTAGCAACTTCTCCTTCCTCTCTCGGTATGCTCGTTGCTGATGGTCTACGTTAACCTCCCACTCCCTTTCAGTTTCTTTGGGGGTGGATTATGATAGTATAAGGTACTTACGCATCTCTATTCCTCTGCCGCTTTGACAGTTTGTGTACTACTGTTAGATTAATTTGTGATGTCGGTGATGATGATGCAGGCGATTGAGATCTACTCGATGGAGTTGAGAATGGTTGGTTTCGTGTGTCGACTAAACCTTCTGACATTCCATTAAATGACAGTGAAATGGGTTGTTTGATGGGAGAACTGCATGTCGACGAAAGAGCGGCAACATCTGGTTGCTGTATGGGCAAAAAGCACTGCATCACCTCCGTAAATGCTTCCTAATCACTTGTCAGCCCCGCTTTTGAAGGAGTCTTTTGGCTGGAAGAGCTTCACGTACATCATATGTCATGTTCGTTGGACCCTGCATATCATAGCTGAATTGGCTGTCGTTCCAAGAGGAGATTGAGGGGCTGGGGTCTCTCAGATCCATGTTAGAGTTGGGTCTTTGGTAGGCGGGACCTGACACTGGGGTATCTATTTTCTGATATTGAAGAGAGCTCATGCAAAAGAAGATTCATTGCCTTCAGTCACATATATGTCCAGCAGTTGCTGATGCTTATGTACTCATGCATGACGTAAATACCAGCCGCCCCGGGCACATCATGGAGGGCAAAACTTGATTAGGAAACCGTTCGTTTCCGCTCCGGGGATAGCCAAGGATCAAACGTTAAAATTCTAACTATCCAGCGGCATAGGCAGTTGTCACTATGGAAGAGAGCTTCGAATACTGCTTCCCAGGGTTGAATCTAATAGGACAGGAGAACGAACCGTTGTCCGTATATTCCGATCCTTGCGAGACTAACGCATGAAGAGTCGCCCGGCATGGGTGGTGGATACACTATAACTCTCTCATTGCCCGTCGAGTTTGAGCGCAACGTCGAAATTAGCCGACAGAAACTAAGACACGGAGAAGTCCGCGTTAGATCACGATTGGGGGAAAGCTCCTGGTAAGCTCCACAAGACTTGGGGCTCCCGTCCCCCCGTATACGAGGACGCCTCTCGCTCGCCTTTACCAGATTAGGGTCTTGCTCCCTACAGTAGTCAATTCACTAGTCGGACGAAGTCGCGGACGAAACTGCAGACAAAACCGCAATGTGATATCATGATCTCAAGACCTCCTTCTCACAGGCTGAATAATGCCTTCTAGCTGTGTCATGTCCAACTATGGCTTCCCCACTTTACACTCAATTGGCATGGAATCCTAAGTTTCACTAGAATTGCATCATTGCATGTTACGCATGGTTTGCTACTCATGTCCATTTACCGCTGGCTTTCAGAGGGAAAAGAAAAGAATGTGCCGTTACTTGGGTAGCATTGGGAAAACAGGAAACCATGCAAAGCCTCTCTGAATGGTCGTGCCTTCAACTAGGTATTTTTAGGTATCAAATTATAATGAGCTATACTCTGATTGTCAAATTTGATGGTGTCTACGCCTCCATATAGCGACCCAATGAAGAAGCAAGCATCTATGTTGACTGACTAAAGGCTGGAAATTCTAGCGCATTGCTCCCGAACTGGTGCGAAGGTTTACTAACTAACAAAGATGGAATACGAATGATACGAGTGAATGTAGATGGCATAGGGCCTGGAAAAGTATAAGTATCTCAGCTCAGAATATCTCAAGAATTCATATCATTCAGGACACGAACACTAAAAAGATTCTCCAAAGACTTCGACTATTATATACATCAACTTCTAGCAAGACACAATCCCAGAACGTGGAAACAACAAACACCAACATGGCTACCAACGCAATTGACTTTTATTCTCACCGTAAGTGTACCACCAAGACCTGTGTTTCAACAGTACAAACATTGCGCAATATGCTGACAGATTCTTAAACAAGGTGATGGCCCCAACCCTTGGAAGAATATAATTATTTTCGTGGAATTGGGAATTCCTTACAATGCCACGTATCTCACCTTTGGAGATGCGAGTGGCGGCGTTGAGCACGAAGACTTTTTGAAGAAAAATCCAGCCGGACGTGTCCCATGGATTAAGGACCCTACAACTGGCATTGAGCTGACAGAGTCCAATCTGATCAGCGAATATCTGGTTGAGCATTACGATAAGAAGGGTATCTTTAGCGTGGAGGGCGAGCAGAATAAGCTTCTTGTCAAGCAATGGCTCGGATTTCAGGCGGCCTCTCAGGGACCATTTTTTGCCCAGGTAAGTTTTTGTCAAGGATGATGATGCCCTTGTTGAAGATGACCAGTCCTAATGTGCAAATCGAACAGGGTCTGATTGCGCAACACATCCTGAAAAAATGAGGGCTCAACGAAGCACTTTCAAGCCTTGGTCAAAAGGACCATCACCACTGTCGACCGCGCCCTCCGCGGCAAGGAGTACCTGGTAGGAGACAAGATTACTCTGGCTGATCTGGCATATATCCCTTGGGATCTGGAATTGGATACTATTCTATTGGGCGATGAAGAGTCTGCAACCGCTGAAGACCGTAAGAAGTTGTGGCCCGACTGGTTTGCATGGCACAACAGGGTCTTGCAGCGCCCTTCGGTGCAGAAAATGCTCGCTATCCAGAAGAAGGCCCAAGGGAAAGAGTAACTGGCATAATACGCATGTACTGAGATCATTGTTCGCGATTTATATTACCCCATAGAACAATATTTGTGCCTAATTCTCCAATATTTCATTGCGTGAACCTGGAGGTGACACGTAGCTCGCTTATATGCCTGCTGCTGACATATATCAGCATGCAGAAAACTATGTAACTTGAGTGGTGGGTTAAGCAAACCGATGAACCGATTCCCAAACTATACCACGCAGATATCGTTTGGGGTGAAGCAAGACCGAATTTTTTTTCTCGTCGACGGTAACAATGGTGCTTGGCTCGTCGACTTTGGTGACTCATGCACGGAGGGCTGGACGCCAAATGTGAGGTCAGAGGCTATAGAAGGTGATTTACCGTCCCTTTAAAGATGGAAGACTTCATAGAGACTCAATGAAATGATATGATAAATTGAATAAAAAAAGACATTTCTGCTGTTTTCAAACCAAGGGACTCAAACCAACTGGCTTAACCCAATCAACCCCGGAATACCCCAAAGTGGCACCAATATCACCGGAAAGCCTGCCCTCGCATACCATGCCCCGAAAGCCACGTTACCGATGGCAAAGACGGCCGCAAAAGCCTTGTCAAAAGGGCTTGTGAGTCCATGACGGGCCCATTTTACCGCCATTATCGCTATTTACGCTTGTCAGCTTTCATCCAGTTTCACGCAGTCATTTCTTTTGGTTCGCTCTGCGTTTCATTTCTTAGGTAAGAGAATAGCTGTCGGATTCTTCGTCTCCACTACCGGCCACTTAGAGCGCTTGCTCCAATTATATTTTAAAGAGAAAGCGAGCTACAAACAGGAAAGGATGAACATACACATCCAGATAAAGCCCTGGTTCAGCTCCATCCAGCCGATTTTAGCAGCCACCAGGCCCGGATCTGTTGGGTTTGTCTTCCTGAGAGAGGGGAATACAAGATCGAGGCCCATCTGCATGTGCCCCGCCACTGAGACGGCGGACAGGGCGGCGGCGGCATAGAGGAGAAGCGATGATGACGATGATGGAGCAGCCATGTTAGGAAATTCTTGGGTGTTTAGGTAGGCAAAGATGGAACACGTTGAGTTGAGCAACTCGAGGTTTCAGTAATGAACCCTTCAACTGTGTTTATATAAGTTTTACAATTTGAAGGTACACGACTGGACCATATCCGAGAAACGGGGGAATGGAACTCGTTCATCGGACTCGGATTCGCCTCCCCTCGCCCGTCTCATGATTATCCTTTGTTGCCGCCAATCGAATCATATTCCAGAGTTAGTTAAGCCAGCGTCATCTTCCGAGCCTTTGTGGAAAAGCTCCACAAGCCTTGGCGCGTTTGGTTGCCAATTTGGGCCAAACGCCTCCCGCTCGTGATTTGTCAGGGAACATGTCACCCACGCAATAAGCACAAAGGTAGAGATCGCTCTTCTTTACATCTCCGAGCACAATCGGATACAGCCTGTACCTATACTTGTAATTGTTCCGAAGACCGAGCTTGCGTGAGGCATGAGCGAGTTTAGAAAAGCGAAAAGGTGCAGCACTTGCGCTGTGCGGAGAATCGCGGTAAATTGAGTCGTGTCCAGCTTCTCATTGGGAAAACAGTCGTGGTAATTGGTAAAGTGTGATCAAAAAACGCCGTCGTGTTCTCAGTGCTTGTTGACGGGAAGATCGTGTGGCGGCTATCACCGTCAAACCATTTTTGTGGAGGGGGATGTTGGGCTTAACAAGTCTCGAAGAAAGGCGAAAGATGTTCCGAAATCTCCAAGCTCCCCAAAGGGGTCCGAAAAGAAACCCAGGGCCAGGCGTCGGAAAACAGCCGGACCCGCAATCAAGTTTCAAATCGCTCAGGCCAATGAGACATTCTTGACAGAGCAAGATTATCTCATCTCAGTCATTATCGAGAATTTCACCCCTGCTCAGGAAAGATCATTGGTCCGAACCGTGGACGGCACAGCTGCCTGTCTGGACTCTCGAGTCTGTGGCTCCTGGGTGACTCTACTTCCAGAGATTGCAGCACGCTGTTTGGGGCATCCGGATATTCTCCAATTTGCTATCAAATCGCTGGGCTACTCAATTCTGAGGAAAACTCCACGGGCACTCGAGGCCTATGGCGAGACTCTTCGTCTATTAAAATCCACCCTTGGTGTGGCTGGAGAAGTGTCATTCGAAGAAATATTGGCCATAATACTGTGTTTGACTCTTGCGGAGGTATGACAATTGCCTCGGATGTCAATTCAAAAGTTTAACAATTTTACTCAATAGGTCCTACTAGGCACTGAACATAATGGATGGTCAGCGCACACTCGAGGTGTTTGCAAGTTAGTTCAAGAGAAAGGCCCAGAAGCTTTCAAAACAGGCGCTCTGCATCAGCTTTTTACAGGCTTCCGAATATTCATGGTGAGTCAAGGAGCACATAGAAGTCAACAATAGCATCGCTGACATCGACAGTTGCTCGGGGCAATCCAACAACGAAAAGAGAGCTTCCTAGACGAGCCCGCGTGGAAAACAGAGCCTTTTTCATCTGAGCCGAAATCCTTAATGCAGAGTCTGCTAGACGAGATTTCTGGTCTGCCGTCCCTTCTGCAGCGGCTTGACGTAATCTCTAGATCAGGCCAAGAGCTTCAGAAGGAGGAGATTGCCGCTCTCTACAAAGACTTTGACACTCAAATGCATCGTCTTGAGGGCTGGGAAGCAAATCTCAAAATAAGCACAAATTCCAGAGTGCTATGGTGGCCTGTAGCATCACCTCCAGACCACGAAACTTCTTTTCCAATCGCCTACGAGTTTGCGAATATCCTAGTCGCCAACACGATGTCTCATTATTGGAGCTTTCTCTTAGTTGTACAAATCTCAATATCGACTCTGCTAACCCTTTCCAAAGAGAGGGGAGTTGATGTGGCCTACCTCTTGAAGCAGCGGGCTACAATCTCACTAGAAAACAGGGTAGCGCTCGCAAAAGACATCTGCCAGAGCATGCGATACCATCTCCAGCCAGAGATGGGGCTATATGGCCCAGCAGCCACACTGTATCCCATCAACGTGGCGCTGCAAATTTTTAGAGAGGAAAATAAGATGAAGGAGATCATGTGGTGTGAGGATTTCATCTCCAAACTAGAAACGATGGGCAAACTACTCGCGTCACATATACCTTCGGTTGAAACGGGGACTAGAAAACCCACATAGAGCTATCCGCATATTGATGCGTCAGCTAGTAAGGATATGACCGATTTTAAGATTAATTTGTGCTTATGTATAATGTAAATAAATTTTGTTCAGAGATACCTAAGCCAGTTCTTCTATAACATGGCCTGTTCGTAGCAGGTATCTACAGTGAATAAACTTTGAAGTGAAGTGAAGAAAAGAGAACCATGTGAGAAACTGTGAAATTATAAGTAGCTATGCCGATTCAGGTATACTCAGCCCCTATACTCATTCAGGAAATCCATCGCGCCAAGACTTTTGACAATGATATGCAGTGTGCGTAAGAAGGGCTCCCTAAAAGCAGATATAAACCGAGCAAGAAGAGAGTATAAGAAGAGGTCCTTTTCCTCTCCGAAATCTATTCTATACTATCAAACCTGATCAACACTTCCTACCACTCTCTTACTCTCAAACTCTTGTCTATACTCTCACAACCACAAAATGGCATCCCAAGAAGAACAAGTTCAGGGCATGATCCAACATGCTGAGTATGGCTCTTGTCCAACTTCTACTCTAGAAATACCATCTAACACAATACTTTTGACAGACAATGCTCGTCGACTCACCAGCCCTTACCAACTTTGGAACAATTGAGGGCCTCTCTGCCACCTGGCGCAAGCGCCGTCATGGTCGGTAAGTCATTCACCACTGCTTCCCCTCTATTTCTCCAACATTGACATTCTTTCTTGTACAGTAACATTTTGCGACCCGCGCGTCCTTCCTGACCAGTTCTTGGGTGGATTTGGAATAAGTATGCTTGGGGTCTTTCTTGAAACCTCAAGCAACAAGCTGCTGACTCTTCCCCTTTAGAAGTCAGCGAGGTTAGAAACGCCGGTGGACGTGCAAGCGAAGCCCTAAGATCCATCATCTGCGTCGATCATGTGCTTGGCGTTGGCGCAGTCATTGTCATCCACCACACTGGTGAAGCTTCCTGTTCCCAACGCTTGGGGTTAACTGGTCCTAATGGAAACATTGCTAGATTGCGGACTTACTCACCTCCGGAACGACTTCCTTCACAAGTCCTTGACAGAAAAGGCATCTAACAATGCTGCTGAGATTGCAAGATGGACTTTTTAGAGATTCTAGAGTAAGTGGGCTAGTTTTGGATTCATCTGGTATGGAACTTGGTACTGATGTGCTGCCGTTATAGTTTGAAAGCAAGCGTTATCGAAGACATGAAGATTCTTGAGAACAGTCCCTACCTGATAAAGGACTTGAAGGTCTACGGATACGTATATGACATCAAGACTGGAAAGCTCCAAGACGTCAAGGGGTAATGAATAATGCTTGATTGCTGGCTCAGACATGTTGAAGAGTTGCCTACCCTGCATTTTGAAATAGGGCCAATATCGGGTTTCAGCGAGAAAGGAGGGATGGGGTAGAGATGTCATACGCATGGATCAGACAATAGGTACCCTTGATGTTAATCGACATGTAATCTAGCACACCGCAATGCAACATGTATCCGTCAAGAAAGAGAAAGTGCGCAATGGTAACTGTGGAATTGTAGACTCATAAATATTTTGATGAAATATCTAAACACTCATTTTCGAAGCACCCGCTTCCACATGTACATGGCTGTTGTTGGTATCGCTGCTCATAATCAATCATTCACGCTAAATCGAAATCCTACACGCCGTCCCCGGTTACTGGAATTGCGAATTGTATCCGAGCCAGTCCGACTCTGGGTCTGGCATCCTCATGGATTCCCCCGTCAGCCCATTAACGCCCTGGGTTTGCCATGCTTGACCGTTTGTTGATCTCGGCTCCAGCAACTTGGGGTAGTTAAAGAAGTCGAAGATGTCAATGTTGTCGAGCTCGCTTAAGGAAGTGACTTGGGTTGAGGTCGGCTCCGAGCCCGAAAGTCTCATGGAGGATGTCAGAGTTGCTAGATCGTGTGCGCTCCTAATGACGGGTTGTAAGTATGCGGGAGTGTGACAAAAGAACGGCGCAATTGACTAGACAACTTACCTGCGCATGGCTGTAAAGTTCATATCTCCCTGTCGCCCTCTCTGGACAGCTCGAGACAAGATTTTGGCATAATTATTGGCGACCTCCCAGTATTGTCCAATGTGACCGAGAATCTCGATGAAGAATTCGATTTTGGGATCGACAGGGCAGCCTATCGAGGCTGCGTGGACCAGCAGCAACCTGGCGGCAACCCAGAGACCAAAGACGAATGGAGGGCCGAGGTTGTCTAGCCCACTGGCTTCGAAAACGTCTCGTGCAATATCTGCCAAGCTCTGGACCGCAGACAAACATCGTTGCATTGCGTAATACGACGGGACGAAGAGATGCGACCTGACTGTCGGATATGCCGCCGACGAATGCAGCCGTACAACGGACGTGACGTAGGCGCCATGCAACATGAACCAGTTTGCTACTCTGCTGCCAGGATCGGAGTGGCAGAGGGCTGAGATTTTGCTATAGTCGCTCGGCAAACTCCTTAGCCAGCCATCCAGTGCGCCGTCCAATGAGCGGTAGTTGTTTCGCCAAGTAGCCACATCGGCAGAAGATGTAATATCGACCGGAGTCTTGAGGAAATTGTGCACTTTGCTGAGTATCCTCAAGATCTCACAGTGGTAGGAGAAGCTGCCCAAGTTCTCCGGTTTATTAGTAGCATACCCCGTAGTGCCATACGGCTGAGACAACGAGATCCAGGACCGCGTCTCAACCGGTACGTCTCTTGAAAAGAGATCGTAAGAGCATGGAAGGACCCTCTGCATCTTCCTGTCCTCCAGCATAAAGTCAAACGTCGTGGTAGCTATCGTAGCGTATCGATCAAGCAGATAGACCATCCAACATATTCGCCGGCGCCTTCATCCTCGATCCACGATTCCGGCCGCCCAGCAGTAACTCTTCGTATCGACCCCGTGTGCGGTAGGTTGTCAGATTGAACCGACAGATAGACGCTGCTTTCTTCGCAAAGCCCGAGTTGCTTGACGTTTTGTGCAAGAAGAGAGAGAAGATTCCACCCTTTGGGTCCATTCGAGGTGCCCAGCTCATCCAAGCTGAGAATGACTAAAGCCCTGAGTGCTGCAACGCTCACATTTTCCATTGCATACGTCTGGACGATTTGTCTCGAAACCGCATGGTGATGGGCCCTCATTTCAGGAGTCAGGCGGGGATCCTTTAAAAACCTCAATGTGGTTGCCACGATGGCGTGCAAAAGCACACGGTCCGGCTCATTTAATGAAGTCGACCCGAAGAAGACGCCAAATATGGTTTTTCGCTCCAAGATGGGACACCAGGGGTTGCAATGTTTGAAGTAGAGGTCGACGATGGTGTAGACGATGTCGTGAGGGGGAAAGTCATTAACGGCGGCGGATATGGATGAGGGGCCCCTTCGAGACGCCGTAAAGCTGGAAGATGGATAAGTTTGAGCATATGAGTTATTTACCGCGGATGAGTTTGAGCTGGTGTGAGATGGAATTCGGCCGTCTTGATGGACGTCGCCGTTGTTTGCGTCCCACGCAGGGGCTACAAGACTCGGCCTTGCGGTGGGAGTGCTCCTGGCAGCTCCCACATGGCCGAGCCGTGAGCCATCCTGATGATAGGGGTCAGCCGGCGATGGCAAGTGGTTGCTGAGGGCCGGCGATAGCCCCTGAGCCTGCGAAACGGCCAGGTGGTCGTTGGCAATGTGCTCTTCGACGCGCCGCCCCAGGCTCTGCAGCAGCGCATCGATGCGGTTGACCTTGGCCTCGAGCTCCAGACTGAATCCTATGCGGCTGCCGGGCTTCTGCCTCTCTAGATAGACGCAGGTCCGGTTGTGCCGCGCGCACCATGAGCATGCTGGCTCGGCGCGGTCACACTTGACCTTGCGCGCCTTGCAGAGCTCGCATCTGGGAGGGTCAGCGTGGCTGGTCTGATACGGCGGCTCGAGTTGTCACATTCACCCATTCTGGGAAGTCTGCGGTGATGACATGACCCGTGATAAGACTTGGGCATGACATGATACGCAATGATAAGTGGAGAGGGGGACAAGAACAAGAGAGGAGATGAGATGAGATGAGGCAAAAGCAAGGCAAGGCAGAGAGGGGAGAGAGAGAGAGAGCAGCACAACATACGATGTCTTCTGATACTTGGTCCGCTTGCGCTTCTTGCCCGACGCGCCCGTCGATCCGTTCTGCGACGACGAGGCAACGGCAGGCGTGGTTTCGTCGGCGCTGGAGCCGTCATCGTGGCTCGATACCGAGTTTGCGTCCTCCTCGGGCATTGATAGCGAGACTGGTGGAGGCTCTTCTACGGTGCGTGCTGCATGGCCGGGATCGGGATCGGGGTGATTCCACATCTGATATGGCTGCGATTTGCTCCAAGCCCAAGGCCAAGTCCAAGTCCAGGCTCCTCCTTATCGCGCATGCAGAGAGACGACGCCTTTGGGGAGACTCTGCGGGCGATATCTCGTCATTCCTTCTTGGTGGTTTGCGTGCTCTGCAAGGCTCGGAGGCGGAGGTGGGGATCACAACATCGTATTGGATCCGTCGCCGTGCCCTGGGCTTTTTCCCTTTAGTAACCAGCTCTGTGCTTACGGGACCCCTAGCGGCTTTGTGTCTCCCAGTTACAGGCATGGCGGGCTGCTAGCACGCTCCGTTACAGGCCCTTTCCAGGCATGGGCTGGCGCTATCGGCGCTACTATTGGCCTGCCGCGCTGAATCATGCTCCAGGCTGCCAGACAAGAAGCAAGCTACGCACTTGTGCAATCTCCATCTCGTTGGTCGTCCCTTTTAGCCATCATCCCATCCATTACTCGAGCATTGCTCAGGGTAGGGCTTTGAAACATGCACGATGCAGGTGATTGGGCCTCTTCGCCTCCGATCCTTGGCCTGCCCGTTTCGGGGAAGTACATGCAATTTGAGAAGCCACATGCCGCGGCTATGCTCTGCTGGACTCCGCAAGTCGAGTCCATGATGAGCGTCCGTCTTCTTGCTTGCTTGGCCGGTACGCGCCACTCTCCGGCTGTTTTGCTGTGCCACCCCATCTAATCAATCTAACTCCATCAGTGTTCGGAGCATCGTCAAATCTCAAATCGCCTCCCGCGGTGCTGAGGGGCCAAATGCCGAGTTTGAGCCCCGAGCAGGCGTCACGAGCCACCGCCCAGCGCTCTTGAAGCATCATCATTGCGCACACCCTCCTCTGGCTCGTTGCCTCCGCATGTTCCCCAACCCAGCAGCGTGTTCGGGGTCGTTTCCGGGGATTCCCTCAGTTCCCAAGATCTTATTTGCGCCTAGCGCTGCGGCGTTAAAAGCCCTTGTCAGCGGGACGCGTGTGTGAGGGCTACCACCATGAGGGCTTCGCTAGCCGTTCTCGTATCACTGCTCCGTTGGAGCACCCTCGGAAACTAGGAACATGGGAAATGCCCCATGAAGAATCGAGGCCTAGTCAATTGAGAATCTTCACCCCCCGCCCGCTTCGGAGAGAATTGTCGACAGGGCATATTGCGCGCTGCTGATGCCGCGTCTGCACTCGAATACACGTACTCCGTGAAGCCATCACCGTCGTCTAGAAGAATGCGGAGAAACAGAGTTTCCTCCCAGCGCAGCGGCCCCAATCGTTCCATTTGCTAGCGGCCGAGGTGTCAAAACGGCCTTTAAGCTCACACTCTACTCCGGACGAGGATAAGGATCATCCGATATTACTTGGTGGGCAACGAAAAACCCTCCCTGAGCGTGACCAATTGGTACGGAATTAGCGCCCACAGCTTCCGTTATGCAAAGCCCAGCAAAACGGAGCTCCATATCAGTGATCCTTCTCGACGATCCGCTCGCATCTCCACACTCGGTCTTGCAAAACCGAGCCGCTGCATGTGCGGATCAACGAGGCCGGTCATTCGAACCCGAAGCCTTATGAGGTGGGATCTCGACGGAGAGCCAGGGTCCGAGGCACGCCTCGGTGAGCGTCCGGCCGTGCATGCATCCGCGCATCTAGCTTCACTGTGCTCGGCCAACTCTAACTGGCACACGTGCAAGCCACGCGAGGTTGCGAGACTTGGCAATGCTTCCAAGCCACGGCGCGTGCAGTCAGACGTCAGATTGAAGGCTGTGACATGGGTGACATGGGGTGTCATCCATGCCATGTCACCGCACCGGCCTTGAGCTTTCGGACCTTTCAAGGCGCAATGCAATGTACGATACATGTCATGATCGTGATAGGGGCATGTATGCGTGCGTGCGTGCGTGCTTGCTTGCTCACACCACTTGCCTAGTCAGTACCTCTCGGCCGATACAGTCCGCACACTCAACGCATAGAAAATGCCAGCAAATCGCTCGTGGTATTATTTATTGCTAGACTAACAAGATTTCATTACACGCCTTTCTTTCCCGCCAAGCACTTCATTACTCGTCGTTCAACCAGCCCGCGCTCATCTTGACTGCCTTCTCCCATCGAGTAAACCGCTTGCTCGCATCCTGCTCTGTGATCTGAGGCTTGAAATAGGTGCGGCCCTCGTTGTTTACATTCTCAAGGTCCTCGAAGCTGTTCCAGACACCCACAGCCAACCCAGCCGCGATGGCGGCACCCAGGGCCGTGGTCTCACGCATTCCTGGTCTGTTGACGGTGATACCAGTGAAATCAGACTGAGTCTATGATTGAGAATTGTCAGTCATGTGCTACTCGAGTGTTCTTCTCTACTCCTGCTGCAATACGTACCTGCATGATCAGATCCGAGTTGCACATGCCACCATCGACGAGGAGTTCGGTGAGCGGCTTTCCGCTGTCCTTCTCCATGGCTCGGAGGATGGCTTGTGTCTGGAAGCATGTGGCCTCGAGCGTGGCGCGAGCAATGTGGCCACGCTGAGTGTAGGCAGTGATGCCAAAGATGGTTCCTCGGGCATCGTCGATCCAGTAAGGGGCAAAGAGACCGCTAAAGGCCGTGACGAAAGTGCAGCCTCCATTGTCCTCGACCTCTTCGGCAAGAGCACTAAGCTGGGATGACGACTCGATGAAGCCAAAGTTGTCAACCAAAAATTTGACACTGGACCCAGCCACGGCAATACTACCCTCGAGGGCATACATTCGCTTACCCTCGCCAAAATCAAAGGCAACCGTGGTCAGGAGACCGTGGGTCGAAATGACAGGCTTGGGGCCTACGTTGTACAGCAAGAAACAGCCGGTGCCATAGGTGTTTTTGGCATGGCCGGCGGTAAAACCCTTCTGGCCAACCAATGCGGCAGACTGGTCGCCCAAGCATCCAGTGATTTTGGTGCCCTTGAGCGAAGTGGTTGTCAGCGAGCCGTACGCCTCAGTGTCTGAGGACTGCACAATCTTTGGAAGGTTGATCTTGCTTCGATCAATGCGGAACCAATCAATGAGATCAGCGTCGTAGTCAAGCGACTCGAGATTCATAAACATGGTCCGTGAGGCGTTGGAAGGATCTGTGACGTGGATGTTGCGGGCTGTTCCACCGTTCAGCTTGTACGTCAACCAAGAGTCGACTGTGCCAAACGCAAGAGTTCCACGCTCATAGGCCTCCTTGACCTCGGTTACATTCTCAAGAAGCCACAGCAGCTTGCTGACGGAAGGATACGTTGATAGAGGGAGACCACACCGGCTGATGAGCTCGCTGGCTCCAATGCGATGCTTCAGTTTGCGAACCAGCTCCTGGGATCGAGCATCGGTCCAGACAATGGCATTGTGCAGCGCCTTGCCCGTCGTCTTGTCCCAGACGACAGTGGTCTCACGCTGGTTAGTGATGCCAACGGCAACAATCTGCTCGCGGCTGTGGCCCTGCTTCTCAAACTCGACAACAGCGCCATCCACGCAAGTCTCTACAGACGAAATGAGCTCTTCAGGGTCATGCTCATGCCATCTGCGCAATTGATAAGTTTCTCTTCATCTCTTGTTGTCTCATATTACGTGTTACATGCAGATCTACTTACCCAGGATGAGGATAGTGCTGCTGGAACTCTAACTGATGCGTGGCAACCACCTCGCCCCTCTGGTTGAAGATGAGGAAGCGAGAGCTTGTGGTGCCCTGGTCAATGGCTCCAACGAAGGTGGGTCGCATCATGGCTTTGGACTTTCTGAATCTCTTGCTCTTGAATCTTTTGGGAAGAAGGGATGAGAGCATTCACAAGACGATGGGTCCTGTTGTACGAAACAAGGCCGAGGAGGGGTAAGTATAGGGTGGCGAGAAGGAGAAGAAGAGGGAGCAAGAGGGAGGAGAAACGACGTCTTAATATACAGACAAACAACAGAGCAGAGCTGGCTTTGCGATCACGACTGACGAGACAAAAGGACGAGAGGAAGCGGAAATTAGGTGGTATAATAATGGAAGAGAAGAGCCAGACGAGTGGTGTGGACGGTACGAGGTGTGGCTTGGTAGGGGGCCTTTATGTCTGGCCTGTCCCCCCAGCAAGATGGACTAGCAAGCCGATAGTGGCTTCAGTGCTAGTCTCGCCTCCCGGAACAATTCTTTCCAGGAGGGAATCGAGGCTCCAGGCCCAGGGACAGTTGCTTTAGGCAGTCTTTAGCACTGGCTTCAGCACTAAGGAGAGCCACATGGGAGCTACCCCTCAGTTCCCCGCCATCCACAGAGTCTAATCCAAATCCCCAGATTGTGGAGGCGCAAACGGTCACGAGGGAGGAGAAACGGTTGGAGAATAACGGAGCCGAGACCGAGCCCAAAAGCAGAGCAGACCGAACTCGCTCGAACTGGTGGAGGCAACGTCAAGTTGACGCACGGCATGTTCGACCTTGTACAGATGCCACCTGACTAGCTGCTAACGGCACGGCCTGCACTGCCTGGGGCGCATTACGACTACGATTTCACACAAGGACCAACCAACTACGACTTACATTACGCTTCCCCATGGGCAGATGCTTGTGCTTGCCTCGGCTCAGCTGCTAGCAATGTGGCTAGCTAGTCGTGAAGCTGACCATGTTACTGCACCTTGCCTTGCCTGCTCTTCCCGCTCCAGCAACAGCCACGACGCGGCAAGGATCCCCGCGTGATTCCCGCATGGACCCTCCGTTTCGGGCATGAGCATCCCGAGCTCGAGTCCGGGGCCCCGAACAAAGACACCGCAAGCCCACATGGCCGAGAGGCCACCTCGGGCTCGGCCGCCCGACCTCCTAGGCTGTTCGTCCTCTCCAGCCCAGAGAGAAGCCCTATGGCTAGCCTCAGTCCTGCTCGCCTAAGCTCTGGAACGCAGCTAGAAGCCGCTACGCTCGGGAAACCCCAACCATCGTCGCGATCTTGATCGGAAAGAATAGCGAGGGTGGGGGCTGCAGCTTGGGATTGCAATACCGAATGTGGCTGAGGCCGTCGTGCATGGTCTCACACACTGGACACCCATCCCAGCCAGGATTCGGATAAGCGCCCGTGTCTGGAGCAGCACACCCTTTTTTGACTAATGGAATAGTAAAACGGTAAACGGTGCTGCGTCGGGGAAAAAAAAGGAGCGCCAGACAGACGGCGGCTCCCCCGGTGAAGCGATGGAGAGCCCAGTCCCATGCCCCAAGACTCATCCTGGCACTTGTGCACACACAAGGCATGCCCGTCTTGTCTAATCGGGCTATGCACGCCGCTCCATCCATGCATCAAGCATGGCTAGGGCCGGCTTCATGTATGTACAGGAATGTACAGGGCCCCAGAAGCTTAATGTTGGTTGTGCTGATCTGTTGTTTGTGACGGTTCCATCATTGTGCGTCGTCGTGCCCTTTGTCCAACGGAGCTCCCAAGTGTGGACTTTTGTCGTGTATTCTTTTTTCGTCCTTTTTTCCTTCTTCCCTTTTTTTTGTGTGTTCTCCCCCCTTTCTTCTTCTTCTCGCACCGCCAAATCCTCCTTTCCTGACTGCTGTCTCACTCCGCCCTTTTGCGCGCGCTAAGAAGAATTTTGCATCCGGCCTTGTCGGGCCCGTGGATAGCCAGGACACGCCGGCGGTCCCCAAAATCCCACGAGAGTCTCACAAGGCCCTAGCCCGTCGGTATGGCATGTCCCATGTGGACAGGGAGGGGGGGGGTATGAAAATGCGATGCCCTCCCCCTCCGCCCTCCGCAGGCAAAGACACTCCATGCCAAATTACTCGTAGAACCTCGGTCACACCCGTTTTGCCCACCAGTCTTTGCGTCCTTGTACTACTGCTCGTGCTAGTAGTAATGGAGTGCAGCAGTAGTAGCAATGACACAAATGAGGGTGCCCTGATTCGGTGTAAGCCTCCGAGTGTGCGTGTATGTTGAAGCACGATACGCCCCGGCACTGCGCATCCAAAATCCCGAGCCCCAGGTGGTTATTCGGTAAACCCATCATTCGATTTCATCTTCCCCTCACCCGTCCGGCCAACGTTGTTCGCACCCTTGGCATCACCTGAGCCCGAGTTATTGGTTTTCCTAGCGCCTTGATTCATTTCCCGTCTGTTCCTAGTCCTTGAAGGCTCCCATCTCATCCCCGTATTCGAGGCGGGGAAGAACGTGTTCTCGATTCTCCAGATCCACACGCAGAGGAAAGCCCTTGCTTGGCCAGATCTGTTTTTCCAATCTCTTACCGTCCGTCAGCTGTGGGAATCTTGTCATCTTCGGCCACCCCCTCATCTCGTTTGCGTCTGCACCACCGACCTACCCGATCTTTTCTGCTGTTCCCATGCCCCAGCCAGCCTCGATTGTTATAGGGCGTGGGTGAGCCCCACGAGAGAGACGTAATAGCTGGTATTCAGTTTCCCTAACCGCAGGTAAAAGTTGATAGTAGTAGTAGTATCGCGAGAGCCTGCCACCCAAGGGGGTTAAGAAAAACTATAATTTGACAACACCTCCCACCCTCCTTCTTTTGAAACACTACCCCAATTCTTTCTCGCACTTACTCATCACACACACACACACACACACATTCGAAGTATCACTTCCAAATGTCACATTCTGAAGAAACATCTGAATTCTCCATCGACAAGTCCGCTCCCCTTCCTCCACGCAACCCCAACATGGGACAATCCAGTCTTGACGATGCCCCACGGATGGAGTTGCTGTCGCCTCCCGTAGAGGAAGAGGAGTTGGCCTGGAGCAAGATTCGCAACTACTGCCAAGACTTCTTTTCAGAGTTCCTGGGAACCATGACCCTGATCCTCTTTGGTGACGGCGTCGTTGCACAGGTCGTCTTGAGCGGTGGCACCAAGGGTGACTATCAGAGCATCTCCTGGGGCTGGGGGTAAGTTGGCACACTGCGTTGCAGCAAAAACCTTTTGGTGAGAGCTTCATCACTAACAGTAGCAAACAGAATCGCCGTCATGCTCGGCGTCTATGTCGGCGGCAAATCCGGCGGTCACCTCAACCCAGCGGTGACGTTTGGCAACTGTCTGTACCGCGGCCACCCTTGGCGAAAGCTCCCCGTCTATGTCCTTGCTCAGCTCCTGGGAGCCATGACGGGTGCTGCCATTGTGTATGGCAACTACAAGTCAGCTTTCGATGCCTTTGAGGGAGGTGCTGGCATCCGAACCGTGACCGGCCCTACCGCCACCGCCGGCGTCTTTTGCACGTATCCAGCTCCATTCATGACTCGGACAGGCATGTTCTTCTCCGAGTTCATCGCCAGCAGCATCCTCATGTTCTGCATCTTCGCCCTGGCCGATCCCAACAACATTGGAGCCGGCAACCTGATGCCTCTTTGCCTCTTCTTCCTCATCTTTGGCATTGGCGCTTGCTTCGGCTGGGAGACTGGTTATGCCATCAACCTTGCTCGTGACTTTGGCCCCCGACTGGTGTCGTTCATGATTGGATATGGCCATGAAGTGTGGTCCGCGGGCGGTTACTATTTCTGGGTATGGCCGCATCCCTCTTTTCTTCTTTTGCTTCCCCTGGCCCCCCCCCCCCCCCTTTTTTTTTTTTTGACGGTGATGATGCATGATTCGTTGTTGCTAACCATGTACCGCAGATTCCCATGGTTGCCCCATTCTGCGGCTGCGCCTTTGGCGGGTTCTTGTACGACGTCTTCATCTATACCGGAAACAGCCCCATCAACACCCCGATGCTGGGTCTTCAACGCCTGATGCGACCCCGCAAGAGCGTGTGGTCCAACACCCACCCGTCAGCCATTGAATCAAAGGTCTAAGGACTGCTGCGTATCAATGTCGGACACGTAATGAAAAACAGAACGAGATGGTCTCGGTAAAATTTACAGAAAAAGGTAGTATGTGGTAATGAAAAGAATGTGGGCCAATTGTACCAAACAAAAAAAAAAGGGAGAAAGTGCATGATGGGTGTGCTTGATGAACGGGTTCTTGGGTTCGGATGTATGTGTTATGAACACACGGAGTATGGGTTGGTTGTACAAGTATAGTTGATAATTTAGCGAGCGATAATAGTATAATGATTCACCCTCAAAAAGGAGCACCACTGGACGTTGGGCATCGGGCATCAACAAGCCCTTGTGATGGACTACTATTTGCCCAGTGTCCTGAGATGGGGGGAAACAGCGGTGCAAGGATACGTGTATAATGGGACCCTGAAAACGGGGGGTCATTGTACAGCTGGACCGACCTGTTGGAATTGACAACGCGAGGCGGTAGAGATGGCAAGATGAAATGTGATGAAATGTGTGATAAGGGGTCGGTGCCGGAGATTTTCGTGATAGACCCCGATGAATCTGAGGTGCTGGATGGACATGGCAGACTGAAATGCTACAGTGCTTGACTGTTACCCTACAAGTTCAAGAGGCAGAACTACTGCAGCTCATGACATAGAGATTTGAATGAGAACAGCGCAGCCCCAATATCTGCAGGGAACTGTCCTTCAATCTCCCCAGAAACACGGCGCACATCACCGCTTCAACCAACCGGCAGCCACCCGAACACTCTAGCACTACCAGAGCGCGGGTTGTCTTCATCACCACCGCCTTACAGCATGCCCGCACACCGATGAGGCTCATTGCCACCATCGCGAGATTCTGACAGGACGTCCCCCGGCATACCGGGCCCAAGCGTCGCTAAGCGATATCTTCCAGCCATTTCGCCAAGCCCTTTTTTTTGTATCTTTTGTTGTCTCCCTCAACCCTTGCGGTGTAAGATCCACCGCCCGCTCATAAGAAAAAAGGGCTGCACGGGCTTCCCCGAGCATGGTAGGGAGACGGGGGAGCAAGGGGAAGAAACAACAGAGACCAGAGAGGCTGCGGACATGGTCACCTGGCCTCATGCTTCTCTGTGTGGAGCTGGTGCGGGAAGGCAGGTAGGATTCCTGTTCTTTTTTTTTCTCGCCTCTGGAGGTGGCCTCTGCATGATACGCGGCATCGAGTATGCACACGCCCCGTGTCCGTGCCCGGATGGAAGGGACTGGGGGGGATCCAGGCTGAGAAAACATGAGGTTGAAGGAAACGGTTTGCCACTCCCGTGTAAAACCCGGCGTGAGGTTGACGGATTGGGCGGAGCGGTTTAGTAATTGGTGCTGGCGAGGCCGACGATGTTGAACAAATTTGATCCTTTTCGTCTTCATGACGTGCGATGAGGATGAGGCGGCGACTTGGGAGCCGAGAACGAGAACGAGAGGTCCTGCATGCTCATGTCATGATTGGCATCCTGGAGAGCTGATGGCAATGATTCCGTCAAGTCATCAGCTGGGCGCAGCCGGGTTCGTATCGTGGAAAGCAGAGCTGAACGAGGGTCCGTTTTGGCTTGGCTTGGCTGGTTGTTTGGCGGATAAAAAGACCCTGGCTCATGTCGAGGAAACTTATCCGGTGCATGTTGTGGCTGGCTGACAAACTGTGGCTGGTGGGAGCATCCCTGTGCTGTGCTGTGGCTAGCTGTGGCTAGCTGTGGCGGGGCCGAGCAGACCCAAATGACATGTGATGAGAGCAACGACTGAGATCAACGTAGCCCAATTTTTTTTTATTTTCGTCGAGATTGTCTCTGTCCTTTTAGCTTATCGCAAAGCATTTGCTTCAATGGCGAAGAATGCGTCTCAGCAGTTGGTGGGTTAAAAGCAACAATCAGGATCATGAGACGGAATGTTTGCATTCCGCCAATGACGAGAGCAATCGACCGAGAGCATTATCGCGACTTTTCTGCATTCGTGATCGCGACAGCTTCAAGAGTGTCCAGCTCGGGGATTCCCTACCGACAGTTTCCCGAACCCCTCAGACGTCGAGGCCCTTGTCGCCAGCCACAGCCGAACGGCTCACCATCTCCATCCATTCACATGCCTAGCTTCGACGCGTGGCTTGTCGTCCTCGGCTTGCCCAAGGCCGAGGTGCCCCCCCAATCCAGACGTCAGGCCCACTCCGAGCATCTGTTTGGAGAAGAGACCCGCGCAAGTCCGTATCCCGGAGGACGGCCTGCGGCGTGATTGGTCTGGAGGAGGCAATTCGAACCTTTCAGGGAATCCGGGCCAGACCCCTTCCGCACCGGCTGCACCGGGATCGCAGGTCCAAAGCGAGGGTTCAGTCTCTGCTTCGGGAGTCCTTTCCCAGCGTGACATCACTGGGGATGGCGGCTGAGCGTTACCTTGACGGCCAAGGCTCCCGAGGAAGAGATTGAAAAGGGAAATCTTGAGAGCTTCGACGACAAGCCCCTGGTTCGCAGCGTGCAAAACACAAGCCACCACGTGGGGAACTGCATTTGCATGGCCAGCCGTGCCGAAAAACTAGACAAGCCACAGACGAGGTTCAATCACATTCATCTTGGTCAACAAACGGCCTTGTTTCCTCCCTCTCCCACCCTTTTGCTCTTGCTCCTCACTCGCCCCTTTGGTTCCACGAATCAGTGCCGCCAAGGCCCCCCAACCTGATCGTCATATCGAGCGGAATCTCGTTTGACCCACGTCGGTCGGACATCATCCACCGAGCTCAGTCTGAGTTGACTATTGAAAGTCACCTCATCTGACGCAAAACCTATCTTCTGATTAAATTTTTGGGCTGCTTCTCGCCTTTTCATTCCACTTCTGGCTTCCCGTGGACATCTTTCTCTTTTTTTTCCCTTGCTCCTCTGTCTTGCAGATCCTACCTGGACCCCTCGCTCCTCTCCTGTCCTTTAAGAGGCGCTCGCCCCCACGACAAATCTCCTACCCAAAGCCTCATCAATTACCTTACTTTACACAGGCCCTGCCATTGGAGGAATCCCTGCCATCAGCAATTCTCTTGTGCCCCTCCTCCTCCTCCTCCCAACCGCTTACGAACTTTATCATGGCTCGAGGCTTCTCAAGCCTTCGACGGCCTCTGCTGGGCCTCGGCGTCGTCGCCACGGCTGGAAGCGCCGTTGTCTATTCTCGCACCAGGATATCTCACGCTACACACAAGCCGATTGCGGAAGTCAAGCGAGACAGCAATGGCCGCATTGTTCCGCCATCTTTCCCCGCCATTTCTTCCCGGCTGGAGCAGCTGGCCGAGCTGAAGCGACACAGCAAGGCAAACGACAATCTTGAAGAGTACGACCTCCTCATTATTGGAGCTGGCGCGACCGGCGCCGGCATTGCGCTCGACGCCGTGACTCGAGGCCTCAAAGTGGCCATCGTGGATCGCGATGACTTCTCCGCGGGCACCAGCTCCAAAAGCACCAAGCTGGTCCACGGCGGCGTGCGCTATCTCGAAAAGGCCGTCATGAACCTGGACTACTCGCAGCTGCAGCTGGTGATGGAGGCGCTGCACGAGCGCAAGACGTTCCTCAAAATCTCGCCTCACCTCTCCAACTCCCTCCCCATTCTGCTGCCCCTCAAGAACTGGTTCCAGGCCCCCTACATGTGGGCTGGCACAAAGGCCTACGACTTGCTGGCCGGCTCACAGGGCATCGAGGGCTCTTACTTTATGAGCAAAAGCAAGGCTCTCGCCAACTTTCCCCTGCTGCGCTCAGACGACATGGTTGGTGCCCTGATTTACTATGACGGCCAGCACAACGACTCCCGAATGAACGTTTCTCTTGCGCTTACGGCCCAGCTGTACGGCGCCACTGTCCTGAACCACGTCGAGGTCACCGGCCTGGACAAGGACCAGAACGGAAGAATCCGCGGCGCGACCCTCCGCGATGTGTTGGGCAACGGCGACAAAGAGTTTACTGTGCGCGCCAAGGGCGTCATCAACGCCACCGGACCTTTTACCGACACTGTCGAGCGCATGGACGACCCATCGCGCATGACTCTTGTCGCTCCCGCTTCCGGCGCCCACGTTATGCTTCCCGGTAGTGTGTGCCCCAACGGCATGGGCATGCTCGAGGCGGCAACTTCCGACGGACGAGTCGTGTTCGTGCTGCCCTGGCAGGGATACACTGTTGCCGGAACCACAGACAATGCTTGCGAGATCGAAAAGGAGCCGGTGGCGCAGAAGGAAGACGTGGACTTTATCCTGTCGGAAGTCAACAAGCTTCTGCGGCCCGAAGCGAAGCTTAGCCAATCTGATATTCTGGCAACTTGGTCTGGTAAGCATCACCCCCTGTGTGTTGT